>MU730838.1:73423-139204 GCA_026770625.1 Nicotiana glauca
TTTTATATATATATATATATATATATATATATATATATATATATATATATATATATATATCTGCACAGTTTTATGTGGTAGTCCGGTCTATCCTCGTCACTACTTCGCCGAGGTTAAGCTAGGCACTTACCAGCATATGAGGTCGTTTGTACTAATACTACACTCTACACTGTGTGCAGATCCCGGAGTAGCGTTTGGTCATCAGCAGTAGATCGGGAGCTATCCTTCAGTCCGAGACTCCGAGGTAGCCCTGCTGACGTCTGCAGGCCCAATGTTTCTTCTATCAGTTTTTATGTTCTGTTGTCATTTGTACTCGAGACAGACTATGTCTTTTTTTTCAAACACTTATTTATAGTAATCCTAGACAGTCCATGAGTGTTGTGACACCAGTTCTTGGGTAGAGATGTTTGTTGATTTCCGCATTATTGTTCAGCTTATTTAATTTAAGTCTTCCGCTTTAATTTCATATCCCACTATTATTTAAATATTTAACGCTTGTTGTTATGATTTATAAAAGGATTTAAAATCAAAGAGTTAGGAGTTTATGATTTCGTGGCTTGCCTTGCTTCTACGAGTAGGTGCCATCACGACCCCCGAGGGTGGGAAATCCGGGTCGTGACAAGTTGGTATCAGAGCTCTAGGTTATATATGTCTCACAATTCATGGACAAGTTTAGTAGAGTCTGAGGGATCGGTACGGAGACGTCTGTATTTATCCCCCAGAGGCTACAGAGTTAGGAAAAGTTTCACATTTGTTCTTTCTTGTTGTGCGATTTGGTTTCTCAATACTAATTGAATTTCTACTCTGTTCTTTTGCAGATGGCGAGGACATGCGCTTTATCATCTACCAATCAGCAGTCAGAGCCCCCAGCAGCTTCCACGAGCGGTAGAGGGCGAGGCCGTGCTAGAGGTCGAAGCAGGGGCAGAGCTCAGCCCAGGGCAGCAACACCCGTAGCGGAGCCTCAGGTCGATTTTAATGACGAGGTTCCAGCCCCAACAGTTCAGGTGGGCCCAGATCAGGTCCCAGAGGGGTTTATTGCCACCCCAGTTCTTCAGGATGCTCTGGTCCGTCTAGTGGGCCTTATGGAGAGTGTCACCAGAGCAGGTTTACTTCCTGTAGCACCAGCCATCTCTCAAGCTGGATGAGGAGCCCAGAATCCTGCTACTCACACTCCGGAGCAGGTAGCTCCCCAGATTTTGACTCTAGCAGTTCAATCAGTTGGAGCAGCTCAGCCGGGTATGGTAGCCCAGGCTGGTGATGGAGCAGCTATGTCTGCCGATGCTTTGTGGAGATTGGACAGGTTTACCAAGCTCTTCACTACTACCTTCAGCGATACATCTACTGAGGATCCCCAGAATTATCTAGATAGCTGCCACGAGGTTCTTCGGAACATGTGTATTGTTTAGAACAATGGGGTTGATTTCACTACATTTTGCTTGTCTGGATCCGCCAAGACTTGGTGAAGGGATTATTGCTTAGCTAGACCAGCGGATCGCCAGCCTTGACCCGGGAGCAGTTCATGTAGCTATTTCTGGAGAAGTTTCTCCCTATTATATAGCAAGAGGCCTATCGGAGGAAGTTAGAGCATCTCCAGTAGGGATCCATGACAGTTACCCAGTACGAGACCAGGTTTATTGATTTGGCTCGCCATACTCTTACTATACTTCCCACTAAGAGGGAGAGAGTGAGACGATTTATTGATGGGCTCATCCAGCCGATTTGTCTTCATATGGCCATAGAGGCTGGGATTGAGATATACATCCAGGAGGCGGCCAATGTGGCCCGGAGGGTTGAGATGGTATTATCATAGGAAGTGGTCATAGGGCATACAAGAGACCCCGTCAATCAGGCAGATTCAGTGGTGCCTCGTCTGGAGGCAGAGATTCATATGATACGGGTCATTCTCCTAGGCCCTTTTAGTCAGTACTCCAGGTTTCTCACGGTGCTTCACGTGGCCGTGGTTCTCACGTGCACTATTATGATCAGCAGCCCTTCAGTGCATCGCCAGCTCCTATCAGTACACTGCCGCTTCAGAGTTTCCAGGGTGGTCATTCAGGTTGACCGGGTCAGCAGTCTCAGCAGTCGAGGGCTTGTTACACTTGTGGTGGTACAGGTCACATTGCTAGGTTTTTCCCTCGAGTACCGAGTAGTTCTCAGCATTAAGTTTCTCGTGCCATGGTTCAGGCACCAGGTGTTACACAGCCTGCCCAGCCAGCTAGGGTTGGGGGTAGAGGTGCTAGAGGTGGAGGTAGAGGTACTAGAGGTGGAGCTCAGGCCGCTAGAGGTGGAGGCCAGCCAGCTGCATGCCGTCCCAAAGAAGTAGATTAGAGTGGTGGGGCCCAGCCCTGATGTTATGCTCTTCAGTACAGGCCCGAGGCTGAGGCTTCAGATGTAGTTATTACATGTATGGTTCTGGTTTGTGATAGAGATGCTTCAGTGTTGTTTGATCCGGGGTCTACGTATTCGTATGTGTCATCTTATTTTACCCCGTACTTGGTCATGCCTAGTGATACATTGAGTGTTCCTATTTATGTGTCTACATAGGTGGGTGATTTTATTGTGGTTGATTGAGTCCATCCTTCTTGTATTGTGGTGATTGACGGTCTTGATACTCGTGTAGATTTATTCCTTTTAGACATGGTTGACTTTGATATTATATTGGGGATGGATTGGTTATCACCCTATCACGCTATCTTGGACTGTCATGCCAAGATTGTGACCTTAGCTTTACCGGGGATGTTGTTTAGAGTAGAGTGGGACTCCTAGTCATTCTACCCACAGTGTTATATCGTATGTGAAGGCTCGGCATATGGTCGAGAAGGGGTGTTTGGCCTATTTGGCGTATGTTCGTGATTCTAGTGCTGAGGTTCCCTCTATTGACTCTGTGCCCATTGTTCGTGATTTCCCTGAGGTATTTCCTTCAGACCTGTCGGGTTTGCCACCCAACATGGATATTGACTTTTGCATTGATCTGGTTTCGGGCACTCAACCTATTTCTATCTTGCCGTATCATATGGCGCCTCCTGAGTTGAAAAAGTTAAAGGAGCAGTTGCAAGACTTGCTTGAGAAGGGTTTCATTAGACCCAGTGTTTTGCCTTGAGGTGCGCCAGTGTTATTTGTTAAGAAAAAGGATGGGTCAATGAGAATGTGTATTGATTACCGACAATTGAATAAGGTTACAGTCAATAATAAGTATGCATTGCCAAAGATTGATGATTTGTTTGACTAGATTCAGGGTGCCAAGGTATGTTCCAAGATTGACTTGCGATATGGCTACCATCAGTTGAGGATTAGGGCATCCGATGTCCCTAAGACAGCTTTTCGCACTCGTTACGGGCATTATGAGTTCTTGGTTATGTCATTCGGGTTGACAAATGCCCCAACAACTTTTATGAACTTGATGAACCGAGTGTTCAGGCATTATATGGACTCATTCGTGATAGTCTTCATTGATGATATATTTATATATTCCCGTAGCCAGGAGGAGCACGAACAACACCTTAGAGTGGTTCTTCAGACTCTGAGGGATAGTCGGTTATATGCTAAGTTCTCGAAGTGTGAATTCTGGTTGAGTTCAGTTGCATTTCTAGGTTATTTTGTATCAGCAGTGGGTATTCAGGTGGACGCAACGAAGATTAAGGCACTCAAGCACTGGCAGCTATAGAGATTCGGAGTTTCTTGGGATTGGCAGGCTACTATCGTCGGTTTGTGGAGGGATTTCATCTATTGCAGCCCCGATGACCAGATTGACCCAGAAGGGTGCCCAGTTCAGATGGTCGGATGAGTGTGAGGCGAGATTTTAAAGGCTCAATACAGCTCTAACTATGACACTGGTGTTGGTTTTTCCCACAGGTTCAAGGCCTCATATAGTTTATTGTGATGCTTTTCGTGTTGGGCTTGGAGCAGTGTTGATGCATGATGGCAAAGTCATTGCCTATGCTTCGAGGCAGTTGAAGATTCATTAAAAGAACTATCCAGTTCATGATTTGGAGTTGGCAGCCATAGTTCATGCATTGAAGATTTAGAGGCATTATCTGTATGGTGTGGCATGTGAGGTGTTCACGGATCACAAGAGTCTTCAGTATTTGTTCAAGCAAAAGGAATTGAATTTAAGGCAGAGAAGGTGGTTGGAGTTTTTAGAGGATTATGATATCACCATTTTATATCATCCGGGAAAGGCCAATGTGGTGGCCGATGCTTTGAGTAGGAAGTGAACCAGTATGGACAGTCTTGCTTATATTCCAGTCGGTTAGAGGCCGCTTGCTTTGGATGTTTAGGCTTTAGCCAATCAGTTCGTGAGACTGGATGTTTCTGAGCCCAATCGTGTGTTAGCTTGCATGGTCGCTCGTTCTTCATTATTGGAGCGTATCCGTGATCGATAGTATGTTGATCCCTATTTGTTTGTCCTTAGAGACACGGTGCAGTGCGAAGGTGCCAGGCAGGTTACCTTAGATGCTGATGGAGTTTTGAGATTGTCGGGTCGAGTATGTGTGGCTAATGTAGATGGGCTTCGAGAGTTAATTTTCGAGGAGGCCCATAGCTCCTGGTACTCTATCCATCCGGGCACCGCGAAGATATATCAGGATTTGCGGCAGCATTATTGGTGGCGTAGAATGAAGAAGGATATCGTAGCATATGTGGCTCGTTGTTTAAATTTTCAGCAGGTTAAGTACGAGCATCAGAGGCCTGGTGGTTTATTTCAGAGGATTGGGCTTCCGGAGTGGAAGTGGGAGCGGATCACTATGGACTTTGTTATTGGACTTCTGCTGACTCGGAAGAAGTTCGACGCAGTATGGGTCATTGTTGATAGGCTGACCAAGTCAGCGCATTTCATTCCTATGGCAGTCTCCTATTCTTTTGAGAGGTTAGCTGAGATCTATATTCGGGAGATTGTTCTCCTTCATGGTGTGCCCGTATCTATCATTTCGGACCGGGGTACGCAGTTTACCTCGCGCTTCTGGAGAGCAGTTCAATGAGAGTTGGGCATACGGGTTGAGTTAAGCACAACATTTCATCTCCAGACGGACAGTCAGTCCGAGCGGACTATTCAGATTTTGGAGGATATGCTCCGAGCTTGTGTTATTGACTTTAGAGGTTCGTGGGATCAGTTTTTGCCTTTAGCAGAGTTTGCCTATAACAACAGCTACCAGTCGAGCATCCAGATGGCTCCTTATGAGGCTTTATATGGTAGGTAGTGTCGGTCTCCGGTTGGATGGTTTGAGCGGGGAGAGGCTCGATTGTTGGGTACAGATCTGGTTCAGGAGGCCTTGGACAAGGTCAGGATCATTCAGGATAGGCTTCGTTCAGCTCAGTCTAGGCAAAAGAGTTATGCAGACCGCAAGGTTCGAGATGTGTCTTTTATGGTTGGTGAGTGGGTATTGCTCTGAGTGTCGCCTATGAAGGGCGTGATGAGATTTGGGAAGAAGGGCAAGCTTAGCCTTAGGTTCATTGGTCCGTTTGAGATTCTTGATCGAGTGGGAGAGGTGGCTTATAGACTTGCCTTGCCACCAAGCTTATCAGCCGTGCATCCAGTGTTTCATGTTTCCATGCTTCGGAGGTATCACGGTGATCCAGCCCATGTGTTAGATTTCAGCACTGTCCAGTTGGATAAGGACTTGTTTTATGAGGAGGAGCCGATGGCTATTCTAGACCGGCAGGTTTGTCAGTTGAGGTCGAAGAGTTTCCCTTCTGTTTGTGTTCAGTGGAGAGGTCAGCCTCCTGAGGCATCCACCTGGGAGTCCGAGTCCGATATGCGGAGCCGTTATCCTCATCTTTTCCCCGACTCAGGTACTTCCTTCTTTTGTCCATTCGAGGACGAACGGTTGTTTTAGAGGGGGAGAATGTGACGACCCAAAGGGGTCATCACCTATTTTTAATTGAATTGTGTGTTTCCGAGGCCTTGAAAACCTCATCTAGAGTTACCTCGATTTACATGCGCGGTCCGGGTTGGTAGCCGGAAAGTTTAAATATGAAATTTTGTGAAAAATGGTAAGTGTTGATGTTAATAAATAAATAATTTTGACTTTGGTCAATATTTAGGGCAAACGGACCCGGACCTGTGATTTGATAGTCATGGAGGGTCCATAGGAAAATATGGGACATGGGCATACCAGAATCGAATTCCGAGGTCCCGAGCCCGAGGAATGAATTTTTTTGGAATTTTTTTTTTGGAAATGTTTAAGAAAATTGGAAATAAAATCTGATTAGAAAGTGATTGTATCGAGCCCGTATTTTGTTTCCGGCGCCTGGTACAGGTCTTATATATGTTTTAAGTCCTTCTTGTAAAATTTGGTTAAAAACGGACGTAGTTTGACGTGATTCGGACTTGAATTTCTAAATTTGAAACTTGATAAAGTTTTAGAAATGTTCTTGATTTTGAGGTTTGATTCATTGTTTTTGAGGTTATTTATGCGATTTGATCCCATGGATAAGTTCGTATGATGTTGTTGAGAGTAAGTACGTGTGTTTGGTTAGGAGCCCCGAAGGCTCGGGTGTGTTTCGGATGTGTTTCGGGAAGTTTTGAACTTAGAAACTGTTGCAGATTTTCTACAGTCAGTGTACAAGGAAATTGTTTTTCGCGTTCGCGTAGACTTACTCGCGAATGCGTAAGGCAAAATTCCTAAGTGCCAGTTTCTTCTTCGCGAACGCGAAGGACTAGATGCGAATGCGAAGCTAAGGGGGGAGACCCTTCGCGAAGCGTCCGTCCGCTCGCGAACGCATAGGGATCAGGGGAGGGGTCACCATATTTGTTCATCGCGAAGGCGATGCTTCGCACGCGAACGCGAGGTTTGAGAAGCTAAAGCTTCGCGAATGGGAGCCCCTTAACGCGAACACGAAGGCCTAACAGCCTGACCCATCACGAACGCGAGGTGTCGGTCGCGAACGCATAGAATTAAATCGCCCAGTGATTTTTAAAAACCCAAAATAGAACACTTACGGGATTTCTCAAAACTTTACAAAACTTCTTCTCCTCCAAAGCTCCTAGGCGATCCTCAAAGCACTTTTTCACCAAAACTTCTTGGGTAAGTAATTTTTAACTTGGTCCTTCCATTTTCATCAACATCTATTGAATTTCTAGGCCTAAAACATGTGATTAAGGGTAGAAAATTAGGGATTTGGGCAGAGTTAGAGCTTTTTGATTAATTGTGATTTAGACCTCATTTTGGGGTCGAATTTTGAAAATAATTATATAATTGGGCTCGTGTGTGAATGGGAGATTTGATTTTGGTCCGAACCTCGTATTTTGACCAAGCGGGCCCGGGATCGATTTTTGGGTTTTTGGGAAGAATGATTGGAAAGCTATAATTAGGCATTGGATTCGCATTGTTTAGCATTTATTGATGTTATGAAGTCATTTATGTATAGATACAATTGATTTGGAGCCGAATTCGAAAGGAAAGGCGGTTTTTGAGGATTGAGTTGGCCGTGAAAGTTTGAGGTAAGTATTTGGTCTAACCTTAGCTTGGGGGATTAGGAGTTGAGTCCTATTTGTTATGTGGTAATTATTGAGTACGACGTATAGGCATGGTGACGAGTATCTATACGTTGGTGTTTATCATGACCGTGAGTCTTTAAATTGTGAATATCTTGATTTCGTTGTATCTTTCATGCCTTGGTGATGATTCTTATTTGTTGTAAAAAGCTTATGGAAGGAAGTTGTGACTTTTGAACGTCGAGGAGCATTGGATCAAGTTATATTACAAATTGTGAAAGCATATGAGATGATTGAACCCTTTGGAGCATTGGCTCAAGTGGTAAAGTGAGTTATGAAACAAAAGTGAAAGAAAGAGAAAGAGTTATTAAATTGTTCCCTTGCCGGGACATTGTTGCTTTGTTGATTATCTCCCTTGCCGGGATGTTGAGATTATTGATGTTATACCTTTGCCGAGATTTAATTGTTTAATTATGTTCCCTTGCCGAGATTTCTATTATTATTTTATTTATTCCCTTGCCCCTTTGTTTGTGATTGTTGGTTGGGTGAGAAAGAGTATTAAAGCACGAAAGGTGATGCCGTGCCGCACGATGTACTATTCTGTGCCGATTCTATTGATTATGTGTGAGGAAAGAGAGTAAAAGCATGAAGGGTGATGCCATGTACATTTTATCATATAATTGCGTTGGTGAGGAAAGAGAGTAAAAATACGAAGAGTGATGCCGTGCACGTTTTTATTATATCATTGCTTGGTGAGGACGAGAGTAAAAGCACGAAGGGTGATGTCGTGCACTTATTGATTCATGATTCTTTATTGATGTTTGAGTTATGTTGTTTCCTTCGTTACTTGATGACTTTTACTTGGATTTGTTACCTTCCCCACAACATGCTCCCCCTCCCATATTGACTGGTTATCTCTGTATCATATATATATATATATATATATATCGGCACAGGTCTATGTGGTAGTCCGATCTAGCCTCGTCACTACTACGCCGAGGTTAGGCTAGGCACTTACCAACACATGGGGTCGGTTGTGCTGATACTACACTCTACACTGTGTGCAGATCCCAGAGTAGCGTTTGGTCATCAGCAGTAGATTGGGAGCTATCCTTCAGTCCGAGACTCCGAGGTAGCCCTGCTGACGTCCGCAGACCCAACGTTTCTTCTATCAGTTTAATGTTCTGTTGTCATTTGTACTCGAGACAGACTATGTCCTTTTTTTCAAACACTTATTTGTAGTAATCCTAAACAGTCCATGAGTGTTGTGACACCAGTTCTTGGGCAGAGATGTATGTTGACTTCCGCATTATTGTTCAGCTTATTTAATTTAAGTCTTCTGCTTTAATTTCATATCCCGCTGTTATTTAAATATTTAACGCTTATTGTTATGATTTATAAAAGGATTTAAAATCAAAAAGTTAAGAGTTTATGATTTCATGGCTTGCCTAACTTCTACGAGTAGGCGCCATTACGACCCCGAGGGTGGAAAATCCGGATCGTGACAATTATTATGTTCTGTAATTATAGGTTGCATAATGAAGACACGTTTATAAGTTAAGGTGTATTACCTCTAGTGTTTTTCAAGGAGGAACTTAGGCGTGACATGCATTTATAGGGTCAGAACTGTGCAGGACACAATGAGGTAAGTTGTGATTGTCGTTAGGAAATTGAAGCGATATTGTTCAACAGCTTTTTGTTATTGTATAACAACATATATTTTGAAGTAAAATATCTCACCTTAGTTTATTCTAATGTGCAATGAGTCAATGAAGGATATTGCATGAGTTTTCATCTAACGCTCTTAGCAGACCTTTTTGAATACAAATATTACCACATTTGTTTGGAAGTAGACAAAACATGTTCGAGAAACTATGTTGTTTAATCCTGACTGCAAAAAAAATACTGTATATGGGATATTCTGGTTTGCCTTAGACAAATATTTTTTATTATGTATTCCGGGTTGCCTTTGATAAGTACTTGATAATTCTATCTATTTTTGTGTGTGTTATGAGTTGAGTCATACCTTCTATGAAACTTCGATTTTTCATCTACCGAATAAGCTGAAAAATCGAAACCGAATAAATCAAAGTTTTCGGTTCGGTCATTTTTTTGGTTTGGCCGGTATTATGTTCACCCCTAAGAGCAATAGTATTAAATTTATAAGAAAAGCAAAATTGATAATAAGGGATGAAGCACTTATCGCTAAGTGTCAAACGATCGAAATAATTGACGGAGTTCTAGAGATATATTGGATATTAATAAACTGTTTGGTGAAAATTAATAGTTTGAGATTTGATTTATTTCAAGTACTACCAGTAATTCTAAAATCGACAAAAGCAGAGACTGTAAAATCTAGCTTGTTAAAGTTATACTTCTGGCCTCAAATCGACAAAAGCAAAGACTGTAAAGCTAGCTTGTCAAAGTTATAATTCTGGCCTCAAATGAAAAAGATTCAACTGACAAGAAATATAAAGTAAGGACAGATCCAGTATTGAATGTCTTCTTGTTTCGTGTTTGAAATGAAGAAGAGTATCCAATAAAAGATGATTTGGTTCTTCCTAAACACTTAATTATTAATCCCGATGGTAATATTAGTACATTTAATAAGGTAATTAATTATATCATTAGATTAAAACGCAATTTGTGCAAATCGCATGATAGAATTAAAAAGATATCTTAGTGTCACGACCCTAAAACTGGCCCAGTCGTGATGGCACCTATCATGAAACTAGACCAGCCGACACATTTCCCGAATAAAACCATTATTCAATAAAAGTCATTTTTAAGCTATTAATTAACAAGGAATATCATAATATAAGTCTAAACAACCAGTGCAGAATAAATACACAAGTTCGATATCAGGCTGTCACCAGTCTCGAGCAACCACAAATCTGTCTTAATACAATAAAGTCTAAACAAGACTGGAAGAAGATACTAAATAAAGCTAGGGAAGATATGAGGGAGAAGAACAGGGCTACGAACGCCATGCAACTACCTTGTCGACTCCGAAATCCTGCTGAATGGGCAATCAATGCTCACTATCGCGACCCGCAACTCCTGGATCTGCACACAAGGTGCAGGGAGTAATGTGAGTACGCCAACCTAGTAAGTAATAAAAGTAAAAGCAGCTGAGCAGTAAGAAAATAGATAATCTCACGTCATAGCACTACAGCAAATACAGTACATTTCCAAAACAGTCCAGAAATCAACTATCTCGTAAAAACAAACTCAGTTTCAATAAAACCCTTTTCTTTTAAAACATCTTTCAATAGTTTCAACAAGTGAATAAAATAATGAGTAAAATGATAGAAATGTAAACAGCCCCTCGGACAAAACATTTACCATAAACTGCCCATCGGGCTAAATATCAACAGAACCAGACCCTCGGGCTACCTCACAAACGCTCGTAATCAGCCCCTCGGGAAACAACATGAAACAACAATAGTCCCTCGAGCAATATCACATCACTCACACCGGGTACCCTCGCTCACTGGGGGTGTTCAGACTCCGAAGGGGCTCCTACAGCCCAAGCGCTATCATAAGTCATCTCGTGGATTAACAAATTAGGGTCACAAATCAGTACAACATACTGCGGCACGCAGCCCGATGCCATAATATCCTCACAACATAGGCCCTCGGCCTCACTCAGTCAGAAACCTCTCAAGCCACTCGGGCAACAGAAAAACCCAAAATATCATTTAAATTATCAAAACGAAGTAAATACAGTTGAGTTATGAAATTAGTAAAAAAACAGCATGACTAAGTACATATATTAAGTCAAAACAGTGAGGAATAGTAGTAAAAAGCCCATAAGGGTCCAAACAGTTGGCATGAGGCTCAAATATGGCCTTCAGCCCAAAACGTGATAATACTTTCAAAAATACAATAATAACAAACAGTTTCCAATTAAATATACGACTTAATAGTCGTACGGTATGGACCAAGTCATAATCCCCAATGGTACACGACCCCACACTCATCATCTAGCGTGTGCATTACCCCAAAGTAGCACAACGATGTGAAATTCGGGGTTTCATACCATCATGACAACATTTACAATCATTACTTACCTCAAATCGGTCCAAACTCTAGCCCGCGATGCCTTTGCCTCTCGACTCTTCCTCCGAATGCTCCAAATCTAACCAAAATCAGTATCATACTATTAATACGCGCTAAAGGAACAAAGCCCAAACAAAAATAATGAAATTAACTCAAAAATCCCAAAATTGGCCAAACACGACCCCTGGGCCCACGTCTCGGATTCTGATAAAACTTGATTCACTGGAATCCTCATCCTCCCATGAGTCTATACTTACCAGTAACATCAAATTGGACCCCAAATGGCCCCTCAAAACCCCAATGGAATCTCTGCAATACCAAGCCCTAATTCTGCTCTCGACCCGTCTAAAAAATGGTGAAATAAGGTTGAAAATCGTGAAAGGAATCTTATATAGTTTCTGCCTAGGGATTCCGCACCTGCGGCTCCCTTTCTCGCTTCTGCGGTCGATATAGCCACACATTTTATTTCTCATTAAAGCTCGCAGGTTCGCATCTGCGCCCAAGCACCGCATCTGCGGTCCCGCAGATACGCTCGACGTACTGCACCTGTGGTTTTTCCTTTAATGACCAACCTCCGCATCTGCGGTCTTCTCCTTGCACCTGCAGTCCCGAATCCGCAGGTGCGTAAATGACAGAAGCAGAAAATTTGCAGCACTACTTCAAAAATCCAAACTCTCCATCAACCATCCAAATCCATCCTGAGGCCCCCGGGACCTCAACCAAAAATACGAACAAGTCATATACCACTATTCAAACTTGTACAAATCCTCGGAACACTCAAAACAATGCCGAAATACCAAATCACCCTCGGATTCAAGCCTAAGGATTCCAAAACTCCCGAATTTCGCAAACGACCAAAAAGTCTATCAAACCTCGCCCGAATAACCTGAAATTTAGCAAACACGTCACAAATGACACAACGGACCTACTTCAATTTCCAAAATTCTTTTCCGAACCCGATATCAAAATTTCCACCAACAGAAAATGCTAAAATTCCAATTTCATCAATTCAAGCCTAAATCTACCACAGACCTCCAAAATACATTCCGATCACACTCCTAAGTCTCAAATCACCTAACGAACCTATTCGAACCATAAAAACCATTATCCAAGACCATTTACTCACAAGTCAACTTCCGGATGACTTTTCCAACTAAAAGGCCAACTTAAGAGACTAAGTATCTCATTCCTCTAAGAAACCACTCTAAACTCAAAGTAACCAACACAATGCGATGAAATACAGCTGAACAACATATAAAGAAGTAGAAATGGGGGAATTAGAGTGGTAACTCATGAAATAACCGGTTGGGTCGTTACATCCTCCTCCTCTTAAACAAACGTTCGTCCTTGAACGAGTCAAAAAACATACCTGAAGCCTCAAATTGGTGAGAATATTTGCTCTGCATCTCCCGCTCGGTCTCCCAAGTAGCCACCTCCACGGGCCGACCTCTCCACCACACTTTCACTGAAGCTATATCCTTTGATCTCAAATATCGGACTTGCCGCTCCAAAATAGCTACTAGCTCCACATCATAAGTCAAATCACCGTCTAACTTAACCGTGCTGAAATCCAAGACATGAGACAGATCGCCAATATACTTTCGGAGCATAGAAACATGAAATACCGAATGCACACTCGACAAGCTAGGTTCCAAAGCCTGCTTATAAGCCATCTCCCTTATCCTCCGAAGCACCTCAAAAGGCCCAATGAACCGAGGTCTCAATTTACCCTTCTTCCCAAATCTCATAACACCCTTCATGGGTGAAACCTTCAATATAACTTTCTCCCCAACCATCTAGGACACATCACGAACCTTCCTATCAGTATAACTCTTTTGTCTCGAATGCACTGTACGAAGCCGCTCCTGAATCACCTTCACCTTGTCCAAAGCATCCTGCACCAAGTCTGTACCCAAAAGCCTTGCCTCGCCCGACTCAAATAATCCAACTGGATATATACATCGTCTCCCATATAAAGCCTCATATGGAGCCATCTGAATACTCGACCGATAGCAGTTGTTATATGCAAACTCCGCGAGCGGTAGAAACTGATCCCATGAACCACCAAAATCAATAACACAAGCGCGTAACATGTCCTCCAATATCTGAATAGTTCGCTCGGACTGTCCGTCCGTCTAAGGATGAAAAGTTGTGCTCAACTCAACCTGAGTACCCACCTCTCTCTGCACGGCCCTCCAAAACAACGATGTGAACTGAGTACCTCTGTCTGAAATGATGGAAACTTGAACCCCATGCAATCGAACAATCTCTCGGATATAAATCTCTGCTAACCGCTCCGAAGAATAGGTAGCACATACAGGAATGAAGTGCGCAGACTTGGTCAGCCGATCCATAATCACCCAAATAACATCGAACTTCTTCAAAGTCTGTGGGAGTCCAACTACAAAGTCCATGGTTATCCGCTCTCACTTCCACTCTGGAATATCTATCTGCTGAAGCAAGCCACCCGATCTCTAATGCTCATATTTCACCTGCTGACAATTAAGACACCGAGCTACAAATCCCACAACATCCTTCTTCATTCTTCTCCACCAATAATGTTGTCTCAAATCCTGATACATCTTCACGGCACCCGGATGGATAGAATACCGCGAGCTATGGGCCTTCTCCAGAATCAACTCCTGAAGTCCATCTACATTGGGCATACATATTCGGCCCTGCGTCCTCAATACCCCATCATCACCAATAGTCACATCTCTCGCATCATCGTGCTAAACTCTATCCTTTAGGACAAGCAAATAAGGATCATCACACTGGCGCTTTCTAATGCGATCAAACAAGGAAGACCAAGAAACCACACAAGCTAAGACTAGATTGGGATCCGAAATATCCAACCTCACAAACCGATTGGCCAAGGCCAGAACATCAACTGCAAGAGGTCTCTCCCCAATAGGAATATAAACCAAACTACCCATACTCACCGCCTTCCTACTCAGAGCATCGGCCACTACATTGGCCTTCCCCGGATGATACACGATAGTGATATCATAGTCCTTTAGCATCTCCAACCATCTCCGCTGCCTCAAATTGAGATCCTTCTGCTTGAACAAGTGTTTGAGGGTACGGTGATCAGTAAACGCCTCACAAGACACACCACAAAGATAATGCCTCCAAATATTCAATTCGTGAACAATGGCAGCACACTCTAGATCATGAACAGGGTAGTTCTTCTTATGGGGCTTCAATTGACGAGAAACATAAGCAATCACTCTACCCTCCTACATCAACACACACCCGATACCAACCCTCGAAGCATCACAATACACGGTATGTTAACCTAAAGCTGATGGAAAAAATAACACTGGAGTTGTGGTCAAGGCAGTCTTGAGCTTCTGAAAGCTCGCCTCACACTCATCCGACCACATGAATAGCGCACCCTTTTGAGTCAAATTGGTCAAGGGTGCTGTATAGATGAAAATCCCTAAATGAACCAACGAAAATAACACGCAAAACCAAGGAAGCTGCGAATCTCTATTGCTGAGAACGGCCTGGGCCAACTCTGAACCGCCTCTATCTTCTTCGGATCAACCTGAATACCCTCATTGGACACTACGTGCCCCAAGAAAGCAACTGAACTGAGCCAAAACTCACACTTGGAGAACTTTGCATAAATCTTCTTCTCCCTCAACTGTTGCAATACCACTCTCAAATGCTCTGCGTTCTCCTTCTGACTACACAATCATCAATGAATACAATGACAAACCAGTCGAGATAAGGCCGGAACACGCTGATCATCAAATGCATGAATGATACTAAGGCATTAGTCAGCCATAAAGACATAACAAGGAGCTCATAATGATCATATCGGGTCCGGAAAGCTGTCTTAAGAAGATACGAGTTTGCTGATCTTCAACTGGTGATATCCTGAACGGAGATCAATCTTGGAGAACGCTCTCGCTCCCTAAAGCTGGTCAAATAAATCATCAATACGAGGCAAAGGATAATTGTTCTTGATTTGACCTTGTTCAACTGCTTGTAATCAATCCACATCCTTATAGTGCCATCCTTATTTTTCACAAATAGAATAGGCGCACCCCACGACACACACTAGGCCGAATAAACCCCTTATCAAGGAGTTCCTGAAGCTGCTACTTTAACTCCTTCAACTCTGCCAGTGCCATACGATACGGTGGAATAGAAATGGGCTGAGTGCCTAGCACCAAATCAATACCAAAGTCAATATCCCTGTCCGGTGGCATGCTCGGTAGGTCTGCAGGAAACACATTTGGAAAGTCCTTTACTACCGAGACTGAATCAATGGTAGGATTCTCTACATTGACATCCCCTACGAAAGCTAAGTATGAAAGACAACCTTTCCCAACCATCCGCTGGGCCTTCAAAAATAAAATCACCCTACTGGGGACAAAATCAATCGAACCTCGCCACTCGATCCGTGGCACACCCGGCATAGCTAACATCATTGTCTTAGCATGACAGTTCCAAATAGCGTGACACAGAGATAACCAATCTATGCCCAATATCACATCAAAATCGACCATACAAAGCAACAAAAGGTCAACTCGGGTCTCCAAACCCCCGATAGTCACCACACACGATCGATATACACGGTCTACATCAATAGTATCGCCCATCGAAGTAGATACACGAACAGATGAAACAAGAGACTCACGGGGCATATCCAAATAACGAGCAAAATACGATGACACATATGAAAAAGTGGAACCAGGATCAAATAACTCTGAACCCAAACTAACCAACACAATGCGATGAAATACAACTGAACAACACATAAAGAAGTAGAAATTGGGGAAAAGGAGCGGTAACTCATGAAATGATCGGCCGGGTCATTATATCATCCCCCTCTTAAACAAACATTCGTCCTTGAACGAGTCAAGAAATATACTTGAAGCCTCAAATATGTGAAGATATTTGCTCCGCATCTCCCACTCGGTCTCCCAGGTAGCCACCTCCACGGGCTGACCTCTTCGCTGCACTTTCACTGAAGCTATATCCTTTGATCTCAACTTTCGGACATGCCGCTCTAAAATAGCCACTAGCTCCACATCATAAGTCAAATCACCATCTAACTGAACCGTGATGAAATCCAAGACATGATACGGATCGCCAATATACTTTAGGAGCATAGAAACATGAAATACCGAATGCACACTCGACAAGCTAGGTTGAAAAGCCTGCTAATAAGACATCTCCCTTATCCTCCGAAGCACCTCAAAAGGCCCATTGAACCGAGGGCTCAATTTACCCTTCTTCCCAAATCTCATAACACCCTTCATGGGTGAAACCTTCAATATAACTTTCTCCCCAACCATCTAGGACACATCACGAACCTTCCTATCAGTATAACTCTTTTGTCTCGAATGTGCTGTACGAAGCTGCTCCTGAATCACCTTCACCTTGTCCAAAGCATCCTGCACCAAGTCTGTACCCAAAAGCCTTGCCTCGCCCGACTCAAACCATCAAACTGGATATCTACACCGTCTCTCATATAAAGCCTTATATGGATCCATTTGAATACTCGACCGATAGCAGTTGTTATATGCAAACTCCGCGAGCGGTAGAAACTAATCCCATGAACCACCAAAATCAATGACACAAGCGCGTAACATATCCTCCAATATCTGAATAGTTCGCTCGGACTGCCCGTCCTTTTGAGGATGAAAAGTTGTGCTAAACTCAATTTGAGTACCCAACTCTCTCTGTTGGAGGCTATGATGATCAGTAAACACCTCACAAGACACACCATAAAGATAATGCCTCCAAATCTTCAACGCGTGAACAATGGCAGCCAACTCTAGGTCATGAACATGGTAGTTCTTCTTATTGGGCTTCAATTGACGAGAAGCATAAGCAATCAATCTACCCTCATGTATCAACACACACTCGATACCAACCCTCGAAGTGTCACAATATACTGTATATGAACCTGAAGCCGATGGCAAATCTAACACTGGAGTTGTGGTCAAGGCAGTCTTGAGCTTCTGAAAGCTCGCCTCACACTCATACGACCACATGAATGGCACACCTTTTTGAGTTAATTTGGTCAAGAGTGATTCTATAGATGAAAATCCCTAAACGAACCAATGGTAATAACCCGCCAAACCAAGGAAGCTACGAATCTCTGTTGCTGAGGATGGCTTGGGCCAACTCTGAACTACCTTTATCTTCTTCGGATCAACCTGAATACCCTTACTGGACACTATGTGCCCAAGAAAGCCACTAAACTAAGCCAAAACTCACACTTGGAGAACTTTGCATAAAGTTTCTCCTCCCTCAGCTGCTGCAATACCACTCTCAAATGCTCCGCATTCTCCTCCTGACTACATGATCATCAATGAATACAATGACAAACTAGTCGAGATAAGGTCGAAACACGTTATTTATCAAATAAATGAACACTACTGAGGCATTGGTCAGCCCAAAAGACATCACAAGGAACTCATAATGATCATATCGGGTCCTGAAAGCTGTCTTAAGAAGATACGAGTTTGCTGATCTTCAACTGGTGATACCCTGAAAGACATTAATCTTGGAGAACACTCTCGCTCCCTGAAGCTTGTCAAATAAATCATCAATACGAGGAAAAGAATACTTGTTCTTGATTGTGACCTTGTTCAACTGCCTGTAATCAATGCACATTCTCATAGTGCCATCCTTATTCTTCACAAATAGAACAGGCGCACCCTATAGCGACACACTAGGCCGAATATACCCTTTATCAAGGAGTTCTTAAAGCTGCTCCTTCAACTCCGCCGATGCTATACGATATGGTAGAATAGGAGTGGGCTGAGTGCCTAGCACCAAATCAATACCAAATTCAATATCCATGTCCGGTGTCATGTCCGATAGTTCTACAGGAAACACATTCGGAAAGTCCCTTACTACCGTGACTGAATCAATGGTAGGATTCTCTACATTGACATCCCCACAAAAGCTAAGTATGAAAGACAACATTTCCCAACCATCCACTGGGCCTTCAGAAATAAAATCATCCTACTGGGGACAAAATCAGTCGAACCTCACCACTCGATCCGTGGCACACCCAGCATAGCTAACATCATTGTCTTAGCATGACAGTCCCAAATAGCATGACACGGAGATAACCAATCCATGCCTAATATCACATCAAAATTGACCATACAAAGCAATAGAAGGTCCACTCAGGTCTCCAAACCTCCGATAGTCACCACACACGACCGATATACACAGTCTACAACAATAGTATCACCTACTGAAGTAGATACACAAACAGATGAAACAAGAGACTCACGGGCATATCCAAATAACGAGAAAAATATGATGACACATATGAAAAAGTGGAAACAATATCAAATAACACAGAGGCATCTCTATGGCAAACTGAGACAATACCTGTAATCACAGCATCTGAAGTAATAGCATCGGGTCTAGTTGGGAATGCATAGAAATGGGCATGACCACCACCTAATCGACCTCCCCCTCTAGGGCGACCCCTAACTAACACTCCTCCACCCTAGCTGGGTAGGTGGGTGGTGAAGTAATTCGTGCTGAAGTCGAAGGCTGACTTCTCTATTGAGATGAACCCCCAAGACGACGAGGACATTATCTCCATATATACCCCAACTCTCCACACTCATAACAATCCCCTGGTGCTAGAGACGGGGACTAATGGGAACCCCTAGCACCGGGATGAATAGTAGAAGAACCTGGCATTGAAGAGCCCTGAACTGATGGAGCAAGGGACGAACTCTGGGCTGGAAGAGAAATGAGTCAGGAATGACCCTCATGAGAGCGGTGAGAACCATGGCCCGATGATGCCCCACGATAAAGTGGGCGAACTTACTGAGCATGCCTGGATGGACGACCTCTGTCGTGCTGAAATAGACTTTGTGATGAGTACCACTGAATCCACCCTGATCACGAGGCCTCTTAGCCTCCCTCTCAACCCTCTCCTGACCATGAACCATCTCAACATGTTGAGATATGTCAACAACCTCATCAAAAGTAGCACCAGATACTCTCTCTCTGGTCATAAGCAATCGAAGCTGAAAACCGAGGCCATCTATAAACCTCCTGATCCTCTCTCGATCCGTGGGAACCAACCAGACTGCATGACGATCCAACTCGAAGAACTATATCTTATACTTTGTAATAGATCTGTCACCCTGATGAAGCTACTCGAATTGCCTGTGCAGCTCCTCTCGGTGAGACTCAGGTACAAAATTCTCTAGAAAGAGAACGGAGAACTTTTGTCAAGAAAGGGGCGCTGCACCATCCGGCCTACGCCTCTCGTAAGCCTTCCACCATCTAAATGTAGCCCTAGATAACTAGAAAGTAGTGAACGAGACCCCACTGATCTCCAAAATACCCGCGGTCCGAAGCATCCTCTGACACTTGTCCAAGAAACCTCGGGCATCCTCGCCCTCTGCACCACTGAAAGTCTGAGGCTGAAGTCTACCAAACCTCTCCAATCTACGCTGCTCTTCCTTTGGCATAACAGAAGCTACATGCTGAGCAACTACAACTGGTTGGGCTGGATGTACCCCCGGTGTCTGAAGTCCCTGCACGACCTTCTCATATGTACGAGCGGCGGGAGTCTGAGTGCCTCCCCCTGCCTGAGAAATAGCTGCGGCCGTAGTAGTTGAGATCGCCTAAGCTACGCCAGTGCACACTGATAGAATCTGGTCTAGATTCTCATAAAGGCCTGGGATAACAATAGGCACAACCGGTGCTTGAGATGGTACTGCTGGAGTGTCCGCAATTGGGACCTGATCCTGAACTGGGGCGGCCGGAGGATCTGCAGGTACTGCCCTAGCTATTGTTTGGGCTACACCCCTGCCCATACCACAGCCTCGATCGCATCCTCAGCCTCTAGTGGCCCCAACAGGTGGGCGTCCGTCCTGACCGGTAGCACGTGTCCTCACCATCTGTCAGAGAATAGAATAATAGAAGTTTAGTACTTGAATCAACAAATTCGCACGACATGAATTCAAGAATATGAAGTTTTTCCTACAGGTTTTGCAGCCTCCCGAGGATAAGTACAGACGTCTCCATACCGATCCGCGAGACTCTACTAAACCTGATCATGACTCATGAGACCTATGTAACCTAGGGTCTGATACCAACTTGTCGCGCCCCTAAAACCGACCTGGTCGTGATGGGGTTTATCATGAAACTAGGCCAGCCGACACAATTCCCGAATCAAACCATTATTCAATAAAAGTCAGTTTCAAGCCATTAATTAACACGGAATCTCATAATATAAGTCTAAACAACCAGTGCGGAATAAATACACAATCCCGACATCGGGATGTCACCAGTCATGAGCAACTACAAATCTGTCTCAATACAATAAGGTCTAAACAAGACTAGAAGAACATACTAAATAAAGTTAGAGAAGATACGAGGGAGAAGAACATGGCTGTGAATACCATGCAGCTACCTTGTCGACTCCGAAATCGTGCTAAATGGACAATCAATGCTCACTATCGCGACCCGCAACTCCTGGATCTGCACACAAGGTGCAGGGAGTAATGTGAGTATGCCAACCCAGTAAGTAATAAAAGTAAAAGCAGTTGAGCAGTAAGAAAACAAATAATCTCACATCATAGCACTACATCAAATACAGTACATTTCCAAAATAATCCAGATATCAACTATCTTGTAAAAACAAACTCAGTTTCAGTAAAACCCTTTTCTTTTAAAACATCTTTCAATAGTTTCAACAAGTGAATAAAATAATGAGTAAAATGATAGAAACGTAAACAACCCCTCGGGCAAAACATGTACCATAAACCGCCCCTTGGGCAAAATATCAACAGAACCAGCCCCTCGAGCTACCTCACAATCGCTCGTAATCAGCCCCTCGGGCAACAACATGAAATAACAATAGCCCCTCGGGCAATATCACCTCACTCACATTGGGTACCCGCACTCACTAGGGGTGTTCAGACTTCGGAGGGGCTCTTACAGCCCAAGCGTTGTCATAAGCCATCTTGTGGCATAACAAATTAGGCCATCGGCCTCTCATATATCACAAATCAGTACAACATGCTGTGGCGCGCAGCCCGATCCCATAATATACTCACAACACAGTCCTTCGGCCTCACTCAGTCAGAAACCTCTTAAGCCACTCGGGCAACAGAAAAATCGGATACTCAGCTCAAAATATTATTTAAAGTATCAAAATGGAGTAAATACGACTGAGTTATGAAATCAGTAAAATACAGCATGACTGAGTATATATATTAAGTTAAAACAGTGAGAAATAGTAGTAAAAATCCCCTAAGGGTCCAAAGAGTTGGCACGAGGCCCAAATATGGATTCAACCCAAAACATGATAATACTTTTCAAAATACAATAATATTAAACAGTTTCCAATTAAATATGCGACATAATAGTCGTACGGGATGGACCAAGTCACAATCCCCAACGGTGCACGACCCTACGCTCGTCATCTAGCGTGTACGTCACCTCAAAGTAGCACAACGATGTGAAATCCGAGTTTCATACCCTTAGGACAATATTTACAATCATTACTTACCTCAAACAGGTCCAAACTCTAGCCCGCTTTTCCTTTACCTCTTGACTTAGCCTCCGAATGCTCCAAATCTAACCAAAATCAGTATCATACCATTAATACACACTAAAGGAACAAAACCCAAGCGAAAATAATCAAATTAACTCAAAAATCCTAAAATTGGCCAAACTCGACCCACAGGCCCACGTCTTGAATTCTAATAAAAATTACATTACCAGAATCCTTATCCTCCCACGAGTCTATACATACCAAGAACATCAAAATCGGACCCCAAATGGCCCCTCAAATCCCCAATGAAAACTCTCCAATACCAAGCCCTAATTCTCCAATTTTAACCCTTAATTTTCAATAATTTCAAGCCTAATCAGTAAGATAATGCCATAGAATTGAGTATCGGGTTCAAAAATCTTACCTCCAAGCGTTATCCCTTGAATACATCTTCAAATCCTCCCAAAAAACACTCAACCTGTCTCAAAAATGGTGAAACAAGGCTGAAAATCGCGAAGGAAAACTTCAATAGTTTCTGCCCAGGGATTCCGCATCTGCGACTCCCTTCTCGCTTCTGCGGTCAATATAGTCGCACCTGCGATTTCTCATTAAAGCTCGCAGGTCCGCATCTGCGGTCCCGTAGATACGCTCGACGTACCGCACCTGCAATTTTTCCTTTGATAAACAACCTCCACATCTGCGGTCTTCTCCTCGCACCTACGACCTCGCACTTGCGGTCCCAAATCCGCAGGTGCAGAAATGACAGAAGCAGAAAATCTGCAGCACCACTCCAGAAACCCAAACTCTCTGTCAACCATCCAAATCCATCCTGAGGCCCTAGAGACCTCAACCAAAAATACGAACAAGTAATATACCACTATTCAAACTTGTACCAATCCTCGGAACACTCAAAACAACGCCAAAATACCAAATCACCCTCGGATTCAAGCCTAAGGATTCCAAAATTCCCGAATTTCACAAACGATCAAAAAGTCTGTCAAATCTCACCCGAATGGCCTAAAATTTTGCGCACATGTCACAAATGACACAACGGACCTACTCCAATTTCTGGAATTCTTTTCTGACCCCGATATCAAAATTTCCTCTACCAACCGAAAAACGCCAAAATTTCAATTTCGCCAATTCAAGCCTAAATCTACCATGGACCTCCAAAATACATTCCAATTACGCTCGTGAGTCCCAAATCACCTAAAAAAGCTATCTGAACCATAAAAACCAAATTCCGAGACCATTTACTTACAAGTCAACTTCCGGTTGACTTTTCCCACTAAAAGGCCAACTTAATAGACTAAGTGTCTCATTCCTCTACGAAACTACTCCGAACCCAAACTAACCAACATGATGCGATGAAAATACAGCTTAACAACACATAAAGAAGCAAAAATGAGGGAAACGAAGCGGTAACTCATGAAACGACCGGCCGGGTCGTTACACTTAGCTAGCTGAAATGTTGATCAACTAAATAAAAGGTTGATTGCAAAATTTATAGTAAAAACAAAATATTTTCTGTTTTTGACTCTGCAGAAAATGATACCAATAATTACTTCCAAGAAGAATACTTAAATACTTTAATACCAAATGGTCTTCTACCATATATATTTGTTTTCAAGTTTATTACTTTTTATGTATGTTAGTATCACAGTTTATATAATAGACTAAGTTAAAATTGATCTTCCATTGTATACAAGTTGATTTTGAAGAAAAATATGCTCGTCACGCTACAGAACTTATATATGCCAAATAGCTTAAGTAATATCACATAGATGGTATATAGAGGTTTTGACAAAAACGTCATACATGCAAAAATTGATATACTGGTTAATGTGATTCTAAGAATATTCTTATCCCTCAATTCAACTTTCGTCTTCCGAAACTAAGGAATATCCCTTTAAATTTGTATGAAAATATTTTTAGTATGTTTATATTTTACAAATATAATAAATAAAACACAAGGACAAATATCCTAAATATTGGACTATATTTACCGCAATATATTTTCTTGCATGAACAACCGTATGTTGCACTTTCAATAGAGATATCAAGATCGACAACAAGAGTTTTGGTTAAGGCAGAGCAACCAAAACACTAGGAGAAAACGTACACAAAAAAATATTATCCAAAAAGAAGTGTTCGTTAAGATATCACATTAAATACTTTAAAACTATAATACATAATTATCCAACTAACATGATAAAATTGATTATTTATATAAGTTTTAATAATGTCCTTTTATTTTAAATTCATGTATTATGCCAATGTAATAATAATTTTCGGCATTTAGGTGATTGTTGTATTACTATACATAAAATTTCTCTCATTAGTTAAAGTTTATTGTTCCTTCATATAAATAAATATTTAAATCTTCACGTGCCATTATTAACGTGCTACACACGTTCATAAAACACGAAGGCCCTTAACGAAATGTTCACATTTTTTACCCTTTTAAAATATGATTCACATTGGACAAAATAATTATTTGATTATTGTAATATTTAGGACCTAAAAATTCATTGAAATTTGGCTATTAAATCTTTACTTATTTAAACGAGGTACCTAATTTTTTTTTACCTTAAATAAATAATTAAGAAGTCATTTATTTAGATCATTAGTACAAATGTACCCGTTCTTTTCAAGTAATTTCTATATGGCATTTGGAAGATGATTGTACTTTATCATGACGAACAAAATAGTTTTTTAATATCAATGAGTAATTTTTTAGAAGATTTTTTTTACTTAGTATTTGTTACAATGTATATTAATTTTATAGTAATTAAGTGGTAAATATAAATTTAAAACTATTAAATATATAGGAAAATAACGTTTCATTTAACTTTGTCTTCTTCAATCAATCCAGACTATTATAAAATCACGAAACTTAAACGCAAAATCAATGGACCTTTTTATCAGAGAAAATAAATTTTACATTGGATAAAATTAATATTTAACTAATATTTTTTATGTTTAGGAATAACATGTAATCAGTGTTTTAAAATGTAGGAGCCCATGAAACAAAACATTATCTTTACAAATAACATTTAAAATTTTATAAATCCAGAAGCAAAAAATGTTTTATCTATTGGGATATTAGTCTCATAAAAAAAGTCTGGTGATTCTCGGGGATCGCAGCCAGAGGTAGGGGACAATTGTATCTATACCCACTTTTTGTGCCACATTTTAACGTGTGCCCGCTTTGCAAAAAAAATTGAAAGCGTACTCGCTTTTTCGCATAACTTTAGCACACGGGGCTGAAGTAGCAAAGGCAATCACACAAAACTTCAGCATTTTAATAGCCGGGCCTGAAGTTCAGCTCTAGAGCTGAAGTTTTTNAATCTGAAGTTTGCCAGTTATAAAATAAAAACTTCAGCTTTAGAGCTGCAGTTTTTGTTTAGTAACCCGAAAACTTCAGCTCTAGAGCTGAAGTTTTCAAGTTATAAAATAAAAACTTAAGCTCTAGAGCTGAAAATTCTATGTTGTAACTAGGAAACTTCAGCTCTAGAGCTAAAGTTTCTATGTTGTAACTAGAAAACTTTAGCTCTAGAGCTGAAGTTTGTCAGTTATAAAATAAAAACTTCAGCTTTAGAGCTGAAGTTTTTGTTTAGTAACCCGAAAACTTCAGCTCTAAGAAAACTTCAGCTCTAGTTATAAAATAAAAACTTCAGCTCTAGAGCTGAAGTTTTTGTTTAGTAACCCGGAAACTAAGTTTTTGTTTAGTAACCCGGAAACTTCAGCTCTAGTTATAAAATAAAATCTTCAGCTCTAGAGCTAAAGTTTTTGTTTAGTAACCCGGAAACTTCAGCTATAAAGGGAAGCTGAAGTTTTTTAAAAAGTGGGTACGGATGCAAACAAAAAGACAAAGCGGTTACAGGTTAAATTTGGGCGCCCTGTGCAATTTTTACCAGAGGTAGTGGTTTAATTTATACGTACGTCCATTGATTAATTGAAATTGATGGTTAATATTATTTTTTTCTCCAACTTTATCAAGTTTCTTTTCCTTATGACCACTTATAAGTTATAACCATCCATATACTGTCTTTAGTATCTAATAGAAATAACCATATACTGTATTACGTATCTCATAGGAATAAATTTACTGATTAATTTGAACATCATTGTTAAAGTCACAACTCGTCCATGCACCGTCACCCATTCGATTTTCTTTCTTGTCTCAGTTTGGTTCTCTAATGCTTTTTTATATGTTATTGAAATCAAACTTATGACATTATAATTCGAATTATTACCTCTTAACCATTAAAATGTTCAGTTGAGAACATGGAGAAATTTGCACAGATAGTCCTTTACTGGAATTATGAGTTTGTGTCACATTACAAAATGAGCAGAGGTTGTGATTACTATCGACGCCATAGGAGGAGGAATTCAGGGGAAGAAAAAGGTAGGATGATGTTTGTTCACTTGTTAGGACAGGTTGAAAGTTAAATGTACCAAGCACAACAATGCAAGCAATAAGTATAATTAAACATTGCATATGAAATTTTGCCTCACGTGAAAAGTAAAAAGGACATCAAGCGGACGAGTATTTAGTATTTATAGGGACAAGGCACATAGCATCTGGCAATAAAAAGTCTTGGCCAAACCAATGTCAACTTGTAAACCTTAATACTAATCTTCCTCTTTGAAAACTCTTCAATAACTCCAAAATATACAGACATGGCCATCTTATTAACTCTTTTGAAGAACTTCTTCAACCTTTCCTTGGAACTATTCTTTCGAGTAAAATTGTAGCTAGTGAGAAATGCCCTTCTACCCTGCCAATATTCATAATCTCCAATATTATAGTAGACTCCATTGATGGATCTAAAGCTTTCACTCTTTATAGCATCTGAAGGGAAGATTGGGCAGACTCTTGTACTATGGATTGAACTGCAATTATTCATCCAAGCCATAGTGTTCATGCATGCAAGGAGTACTCTGTGTGTGTGTTAATCTGTTTATATTTTGTAGTTTATTTATATAAGTAAAGCTTACAACATCATGTGAAAGTTTCTTCAGTAGTTGAACAAAGCTAGCTAGTTGTATACTAGGTTTGGTAGTTTTCGTTGCACCCATCAATTGTCCACCAATAACATGGATTTTAGACTAATAAAAACTAACCACTAACTAAGTTGAACTTCGTATCAAAGTTCATTTTTTAAAGGTAAAAGGGTACATCATTCTATATGTTAGTTTATTTACTTGATGATTTGTTGACCATATATGAATAAGAATTTATGCGCACACGTAAAAAGAAAAAGATTAACTAATGCACATGCATATTATGATTCCATTATTACGCAAGATAACATGTTATAAATGAAACTATATAGATCAACTTACTAAACAAATTAGTTTAAGTAATAAGTGTTGTAAGAGACAAAATTAATGGAGAGGCAAAACGTTCAAGTTGAGAGATTTTGGTTCACAGACCATTTAGCAAAATCTTAGCTCTTTCCATTCTTGTTATTTCCTATATATTCATGACGCAGGCACCAGACTGGATCGTTGTGAAATTGATATACTTCATAATTACTTGAAGAAAACGATCATTCCATTTAAATGAGTCCCAAATTTCCAAGAGAACTGTTTTCATATTCCAGTGCCAATGGTAGGACGCAAATGTGCCCTTAAACATATGTTGCATATCACCAACAAAACAAAGGACACATTGAGAAAGAAACTGAACAGAGCCATTTCAATTATCCAGCTCACATCAAATGCAACAGATTTAACTCTTTATTTCAAAGTTCAAAACGACATACAGTTACTTCCATGCCTTTTGGTTGATAAAACCATGTTTTCATAATCAACGTCAGTGATGACCGCCACCACCATCTCCACCTTCTTTTTTCTTCTGTGAAGCAGCTCTTAACTGGCGTTGCTCCTCTTTGTAGATTCGGTTCCTACGCTGATACTGCAGTAAAGGAAACAACGCTGTAACTAAGGGGTAGAGCGGAAAGTACCAGAATTGATTAAGCTAGAAAATTCCCGCTTTTGCCACATCAAAAATAAAAATAAGGATTAAAAGAATTAATAAAATTCTTTATTGCTTTAAAAAAGGATTTAAAAAGGATTCAGCCATTTACAGTTACAAGCAAGAGGAAAATGAAAAAGACGAACATATATCCTTTTTTTATTCTAACAAGTGGGAGATAACCATTATATCTCTTCTTCTCGTTACTCCCTTGTGACTAGAGCAGGCTGGGCGATAACTGGGTTCAGAGAAAACTACACTGTTTACAACAGTGACAGCCGCCAGCAGTAAAGAGTTCTCAGAGTCTCTTTCTGAAAATTAACTAGCGTAGGGCACTGATACACAACTTGTGCTGTTTGATCAAGAACCTTATTAGCTAATGCAACTACAAGGTCTCAACATCTCCTGATCTTGATTCATTACATATATCAAAGAATCTAGGCTCTGTACTTTGCTTTGTTGTTTGATCTACCATAAAATACAGCTTAACATAAAAGTAGTAAAAAGGAATAGAACTCTTCCATCTAGGAAATTTAGGGATTTCCTGAAGCCACAACTTGGGAGCCGAAAGATTAAAGGGCTGAGTGGGGCTTATTATTTTGCTAAATCAGTAGGAAAATCAATCAAATTTAATAAGTTGTAATAGCATTAGAGACATGGTTAACACTGAGGAACATTATGAGAGCTGGGAAGAAGCAACGTCCTGGACATGAACACATTAACCTTTAACATATACAGGACAGTAGACGAGTACACAAGTAGTCTGGAAATCTAAGTAGAATTAAGAGCTGCAAACGACCCAAAGAAACTGAAAGAAGGTTAACCTACAACACACGAAGAGTGAAGCTAAACTAACATATTGGAGTTTTGACATGCGCCAGTAGATTAGTAGAGGACTAGGGAGCACAGACACGATACCTTATTTAATATATTTTAGTCAGATAGTAGAAGTCACCAACACATCTCGGAAAATGACTGACACATTTGTTTCCTTTTTATATTTTATGCTTTCAACATGCATGGGCTAATGGACACTTTGCCTTCCAAATTCGACCTAATTGAAAGGAACATGGGACAGACGCAAAGCATAAAATTTTCCCGAAAAATAATTTTCCAAAATGTCACGATATGTATGTCCATATATGTGGAGCATCCGCTACTTGCATCCCTCTGATTCAAGATGCAAGTGCATTAGACCAGAAACATCTCAACTAGTCAAAAGAAGATAACTCTGCAAAACTCATGTCTCCAAAGGCCAAAGGCATGGGCGGAGGAGGATGGTATAAACAGGGAACAATATGTCACTTTCACTTTAGCAGAGTCATGACTGTTGAGATTATTCAATAATTTTATCACATTTCCTTATCCAGAAAATTATTGAATAAGTCCATCACACTCTTTTCCCTTTTTTTGTTCTTTTTGGGGGAGTGGGGTTTCATGTTGGATGCAAAAGTTTTTCTACATATAATCTCTTAAGGCTCAGGGATTAACAAATATTGACCTTGAGCACATATATTATAATTTATTTGGCACCATTAAAAGTATAAGGCACCCTCCTCACCCAACTAGTGAGGTTGAGTCTAAGAAAGCACAGTTTCCTTGTCATGGATAATCTCTTGCAGTAGCTAAACTTGGAGAAGTGCTTCCGCCACTTTATTCACTTATCAACATAGTAGATACTTAAGCATGTCTTAATACAATTAGTATATTAGCTGCAGAGTCTGAAATATGTAATCCCAACATGGAAAATGGAAGGAGGGTTTGCTGCTTTATTGGACATCTATAAACAGCTGAAGCTTCTTTCCTATTAATTCCACAAATTCCCAATCTAACTTTCTCAATCAATTAAGGAGGCATATACATCTCCAAAGGATCATAAAACACCTAGCCTCACAAGCACCCAACTTATGAAAAAAGTATGGGGAGTAGCTTGAGGCACTCTCAAGATACAAAAGAACAATGCTTCTAAGAAGAATTAAAAAAATGCAGAGAGGGACCAGTACATGATTTAATGAAATAGCCACAAAGAGATAAGAGGAGACAGTAGCTGAATAAATCAAGAATAATCTCTTTCTGGGACTCAAACAATTAGCTTGTGTCACTATGTGTTATCTTTTCTACAGATAAAGGACAGAAGTTGATGCACACAAGGTGCTTTACTATATATGTTCCAGTTTAGTCCTTGTAAATCAGCACCCCCCAATTAGACCATTTCCAACTCATAGAACTAGAAGTGCCTTCGTATTCATGCCTTCTCTAATAAATCACTCAAGAGAGCCTAAATAAGAGTAATCAAAGAGGTACGTCCATGTAACTCTAAAATAGACAAAAAACGGAAATCTGCATCTCTTTTACAAAGAATGAGAGAAACACCGGTAATCTAAAGAACTCTTGTCAAAGTCATTAAAGTGGATCAATCAATCAACAACTAAGCCTCAGTTACAAATTGGATGGACCAACAATACAAATCCTTCATATATGCTTTACTCATGCCAATTTCATTTCAAACTGATGAGTAATTCGGCTTTAGGCAAATTAGAGGTTCTTTACATCTCGCACTCATCTCTGCCCCAACCTAATGCAGATGTAAAACCAATCAACTAACTTTAATCCCACTGAGTTAATATCACTTTTATGGATCCTTTACTTCCATTCTATTCTATTTTTAGCTAAATTTGTATTGGTTTGGTTCTACGAATTTGTAGATCTTTTAAGATAATTTTCCACCATGTGATTTTAGGCCTATCTCATCTCATTTTAACACTTGTGGTGTAATTGGACTAATGTATTTGAAGATATACAGTATGGATGGAAAAACCATCCCAGCAATCTTTTTCTCATTTTATGTCTCTGCTATCTCTAATGTGTCATTTCTAATCCAACTTTGTATGATCACATATCCATCTTAACATCTACATTTCTATGTCACTTAGCTTGTCAATATGCTGAGACTTAGAGGCTCAACATTATCTTTTGAGAAAGGACTTAGAGGTTGGTCTCACCACCGTTCTATAAAAGTTAGTACCTTCCTATAACATAGCAACCATGTCCTCTACTACAACCATCCTATTTTACTTATGTGTTACATCTTCATCTATCATATCATTCTCATGTAAGACTGGACTCAAATATCTGAATTTCTTTCATTTAGGAACCACAGTCTTGTCCAATCCCACTTAACTTTTGTTCTTATGGAGATATACTTATAGTTTTAGCATCGGTTATGTTTTACTTCTACAAACCTTGTTTTTCAGAGTACTTTTCCATTGTTCTTGCTATTAATTAACACTTTCACTTGCTTTGTCATTAAAAGAATATCATCTGCCAATAGCATGCATTATGGAGCCTCTTTCTTGTATACTATTGGCTAACTCATTAATAACTATAGTAAACAAGTAAGATCAAGATCGATTTCTGGTGTAAACGCACGGTTATGGAGAACTCCTTCTATCTCTTCCTACAGTTCTCACACTTGGTATTGCTCCCTCATACATTCCATTATGCTATTCATTTATTAGATATTTCAAGCACCCCATTCAGCTTATAACCTCATGTCATCTAATGTTGTTGGAGAAATGACAAAATTCATACTTCAATGGGATACAAAGGTGAGAATCTTTTATTAGGAAATCCACAGAACATGATAATAAAATGCGGAAAAAGCCTCTTGCAAAAATGCAAGGTAAGGTTACGTGCATAAGACCTAATGTGGTCCGGCCCTTCTATAGACCCCGCGCATAGCAGGAGCTTAGTACATCGGGCTTCCATTTTATATCTATCTTACCGTATATAAAGTAATATTTTTGGTCCCACAATCGTTCTATAGAAGTTTCCCCTGACTTTGTTAGGTGTCCTTTTATCACATAGCAATTATGCAGCATCTCCTCATCATTAACCATCCTATTTTCATTGTATGTCCTACATCTTCATCTAGAAACAAATATCTGAATTGTTTGCATTTAGGAATTACAATCTCGTCCAATCCCACTATACCTTTCTTCTTGTAATGGAGGTTGAACTTTCACTGTTGCCTGCATATATTCTTAATTTTATTTTACTTCTACAAACTACTTTCCAGAGTGCTTCTCCATAGTTCCCGCTATTAATTAACTCTGTCGCTCTTCATCAATTAATTCAATGTCATATGAAGCTAGATGGAACCTCATCTTGTATGTTGTTGGCCAACTCATCCATAACTAGAGCAAACAAGTAAGATCTCAAGACAGATTTCTCGTGTAAACACACGGTTATGCATAACTCCTCTACATCTCATTCTACAGTTCTCACACTTGTAACCGCTCATTCATACATATCATATACAGCATTATTACTGTATGTGATATCTCAAGCACCCACCCAATTCAGCTTATAACGACATGCATCTAACGTTGTCGAAGGAAGTGACAAAATCCATAACTCTATTGAATATTTATGCACCAATTCAGCTCATAAGATATCAAATTTCTAAAAACCCTAACTATCCTAAAAGCTAAAACACGGCACAGGAAGAATTAAACACGGTATAAGGAACCACTGACTAATTTAAATCTTCAGGACTAAGGCGATTTAAGAAAAGGTGAAAGTACCTAAGAGATCGGAATCAAATAAAAAAAAATAAAAATGGGAACAAACGGAAATGTACCTCTTTGGAATGATGAAGGCACTCGAAGTAGTCTTCTCTAAGAAGGGAACAGTCTTTGGGTTCCCTGCATCGAGACATACACTCACTGAAGTCCATCCAGAAATCATAGCATCGCCCTTTGTTCCCTGTTATTCCCCATCCTGACGCCATTGGAGCAAACTCTTGTTCCTCTTCCTCTGAACTTTTGCTATAGTAATCGCGAATGTTGCGATCAGAATCGGATGTTTAAGGGCTAAAGTTGGGAGTAGCTGCTACGGGGCGGATCTACATTTGGGCCAAGGCCCGGCATCTTCTACAAATCGAGGCCCAAACCGTGGGCGAAGTGCAACAAGTAGAAATTGCGTGGGGTAGCCATTGTTTAAGCTGATATTTACTTTTTATCCAACATTTTTAATGTTTAGCAATAGTAGCCACTAGTCTATTAAAATTAATATGAAAAGACTGTGTTACCCTTTCCTCCCCAAACATAAATACATCGATGCATTCAAAACATAAAGACTTCGTATTCTCTGGTGTTCTCTTGGTACAAATCTTTTAATTATTAAATATTGGTTCCTACAGTTAAATTAATCAATTTGGTGTCTATACAAAGTGCGAATAAGATTTTCCATTGTCGAGATACTTCATGACTTGAAAATCCACAATTATACGACTTCTGTTATTTTTAGTTTCAGCCAATATATAATATATAGGTAGAAACAAAACATCCTTAGAGAATTGATTTTGGGTTTATTACTAAAACAAATTAAACACCTTTAACTGTTTAGAGTTGTTGCTTAGACAATGCTTTGACAATTTATTTTTAGATCTAAAAATTGTGAGTAAACAGGAAATGCAATTCCTTCCCACAAGTTAAGGACATGTAGTCCTGAAATCCTAAAGTTCAATTCAAAAGTTAAGGACATGGTCCTGAACTTAGAGTTTCAAGTTCAAAAGTTAAGGAAATGTAGTCTTGCAGTCCGAAAGTTAAGTTCAATAGTTAAGGACACAAGTTCAAAAGTTAAGGACATGATGTCCTTAACTTTACAGTTACAAGTTCTAAAGTTAAGGACATGCAGTCCTTAACTTACAGTTACAAGTTCAAAAGTTAAGGACAATAGGTCCTTAACTTTGATTTCCAAATTTAAAAGTTAAGGACAGATAGTCCTTAACTTACAGTTACACGTTCAAAAGTTAAGTCCTTAACTTACAGTTACAAGTTCAAAAGTTAAGGACAATAGGTCTTTAACTTTGACTTACAAGTTCAAAAGTTAAGGACGCTTAGTCTTGAAGTTTGATTTCCAAGTTCAAAAGTTAAGGACATGTAGCCTTGAAGTCCTGAACTTAGAGTTCCAAGTTCAAAAGTTAAGGACATGTAGTCTTGAAGTCCTGAACTTAGAGTTTCAAGTTCAAAAGTTAAGGACATGTACTGCTGAAGTCTTGAAGTTAAGGACATGAGCAGAAGGGTATTTTTATCCGGGCAGTTAAAATTTATTAAATCAGTGGCTAAAGACTAAAGATATTTAAAACACTGGCTTTAAAATAAAGACAGGGGCTGTTAGTGGCTATTTGTGCACATTGCCTGTGCAACAACGACCATTTTAAGTCCGTTATCTAAAATATATTCACAATTTACAATATATTTAAATATTAGCCAATTCATACAAACTCCAGAGCTAACCTGAATTCGAAAATTCAGGACTTACTGTCCTGAATTTTTTGGCTGCTAATTTAAAATTCAAGACTAAGAGTCCTAAATTTCTGAACTACTAATTAAAATTTAGGACATAAGATTCGAACTTTGAACTTTGAAGTTTAAACTCTAGGACGTCGTGTCCTGAAATCTGAGTGAAATTAGCTAATCTTTAAATGCATTATAAACTATGGATATCTTTTAAACAACATGCTTAAAAGTGGCTACCTGGTATCCAAATTGTTGCCCATTAAATTGAGAAACTTTCAGAAACCACTATGTTTCGTGGTTATTAGCTATTTGTAGCTACTATTTACTATATTACTTCTTATAGCTATATTTTTAGATTTTTTAGAGTGTATTGGATATATTTAAACTACTGTATTCATGAATACAATAGTATTTCTAGGCGTGTAATGGGGGATTACAGCTAGACATATTTTTGTATTTGAGTATATTCGACTGTATTCATGGCGTGAAACATGGGATTATAGCTGGACAGATTATTGTATTTGAATGTATTCACGGCATGAAACAATGGATTACTCTATTTTTAAACGGAAAGTGAATCAATTAACATAATAGACTTCTAATATAACTCAACAAACTCAATTATAACACACAAATTTTGTATTTTCATTTATAAAAAAGATTCTCAACCAAAAAATACCCCACAAACATAGCAATCTTCAGAGAAATTATATAATACATCTGAACAAATAAATTATATAAATTAAAAAAATATCTATGAATACATCCATGGAATATAGCGAGACAGTGAATACAATAAAATACATAGAATGCAGGGGGATATATTGAAATACAATTAAAAAAAAGACAATGAATACAATAAAATACATAAAATATAGCAAGATACATTGAAATATAATGGGAAAAAAGACAACAAATACAATAAAATACAGCGAGATACATTGAAATACATTGAAATATATTAACAGAAAATTCAAGTTGTTCAACCCTTAACTCCGTCGTCTTTGTTCAAGAACAACCATGTCGTCTCGTTGAAGCAGCATCAATATCCAGTCCTCGCTCGCCGTCACCGTTGCTTCCTGTTGCCGACGATTAGCACTTAATTACCGGTGAAATAACGGAGGTTTTTGTTGATCCGATATATTGCGTCAGAAAAGCTGACAAAATTAATCTTTACAAACAAACAAAGAAGCTGATTCTCCTTTTAGTTTTCTCTGTTGGACAAGATGGGGACGCCTTTTAGCAAGAGTCAAACATTGAGAAAAAGAATTGAATCAGAAATTTTTTTCGCTCTTGCTAAGATTAATAATAATGTCATAAAATTACTACCCCAGCATCCGGCGGAGGAGACGACATCGGGAAGTAGAGAGAGAGAGAGGGAGAATAGATGAAGGGTAGGGGATAGGAGAAATTTGAGGGGATATGAGAGAGAAAAATAATACAAAGCTTATTTTATGGCTTAAAGGTAGGAGGTAACCATAAATAGATATTTGGCTATAAAAAATCAACGGAAAAGGCCTAAAAATGCCACTCAACTTTTAGAAATGGTCTATCCATGTCATCCGTTAAAAAAATGCTCATTTCATGCCACTGCGGTTAAAGAAATGGCTCATCCATGCCATTATTGACTAACGGCAGTGGCATGGATGAGCCAAATAAAAATTGAGCCGTTAGTCAATAATGGCATGGATGGGCAATTTTTTTAACGGCAGTGACATGAAATGAACATTTTTTTAACGGATAGCATGGATTGACCATTTCTGAAAGTTGAGTGGCATTTTTATGCCTTTCTATGAAATATAATTTTTTTAAAGGGTATTTATTTAAAATAAATAAGGTATCAACCTTTGCTATAGGAGGTAACTCAGGCATTTTCTTTTGAAAAAAATAATAATATAGTCCTGCGGTACTTGTCGGATTCTCTCATAAAATAAGTTTGATTTTAATTATCCCTATCATATTCCTCTTTTTCTTTTCCTGATCCTTCAATTGATTTTTTTTGTTTTGTTCGAACAATCTAAAATTTTCAATTCAAAAAAATGATCTATTAGTGACGCTTGACAGAAATTTCAACAATAATTGCTTGTTAACCAAAAAAAACTTTGCAAGTGAGTTGAGACCCAATTTGATATTGGTGAATAAATAATAGTACAATATTTTTTGTCAAATGATCTTAATTGATAATAATATAATATAGTGTAGCACTTTTATAAATTTAATATTTTATGGTTGTCCATTCAATGAATGATTTACTCGGGGAAATAGGCTTTTATGGCTTTTTATAATGATGAAATTGAAAGTGTATTTTCTAGATCTCTTATGTGTAAAAGATATGTCTTTTATGTGTAAAAGTAATTTTTTCATGTGTAAAAATGAAGGGGGGAAGGGGGAAGGTGGAAGAGAGGGGGTCATAAAACTAAAAATAAGTTTATAATGGGCCACAAAATTATTTGATCTGATTTACTTATGCACGCATCTTATATAGAATAATATTGTGACTTATAGATGATTTTTCATCTTATAAAAGGAGTTCTACCTTTTTTATGACATACACTTGAAGAAACAATAAGGATTTCATCTCTCTTTCTCTCACATTCTTGTCAATCTCTTTGTTTAATTGTTTTTTTTAAAATTTTATAACAAGTTTATTATTGTATAAAACTTTTTCAAAAAGATGTATGATTGTTGCACCCCATAATTTCGTACGTAAGGTTACGTCGCAAGTCAATTAATGTTAGCTTAGATATGAGATCATTTTTGGAAGTACATAAAGTAAGTTAGTCATGTTGCCTTGGAGATAAAATATTGAAGATCATGAAAAGCAAGTACAAAAAGGGTTGGAAGGTTTAGGAGTTAAACAAATCGAAGAAAATAAGTTTCATTGAAAGTCGACCAGTTGAAAATGTTATAATCCGTACTTTTGGGATGAGGCTAGGGTGCTTAACATGATAAGTAGAGACGTCAAAATGGGCTTGGCCCGTGAGGCCAGCCCAACCCAGCCCGTTACTTGGGTGGGGTTGGGCTAAGATTTTTTGAGCCCATTTAAAACTGAGGCTTATAAGCCCGACCTAAATTAGCACGCTGACCCTTGATGCTTGATTGAGACTGGGATTGGGGCGGCCTGTAGGCCAAAATTAATAAATTAATTAACTATTAAATATTTAATATTTTAAAAAATAAAACTAAAAAAATTATTAACTATAATCCTCATTCCCCAACCCTAGATTGCTCATTTACCCTGCCATATCAACTAGAATTTAGATTTTGGACATGCATGTTATATGAGAATATTAGTGTTTCTTTTGCTTAATTAATAACGAACTCGAAAAGTTTTAGGTGGCCAATAATAATTTTTTTTCAATATAAAATATTACTTTAAGTGGTCAATGATCAGTTTGTACTACTTTAATATACTATTAATATTTAAACTTCTCTTCAGTATAGAAAAGATCAATTTTAAATACACAAAAAAATGACCACCAGCAAATTTCATAAATTTAAAATTTTGATGTACTGTAATGATGAAATCAGCAAATGATATTAATCCTAAATTAAAAAACTCAATATATAAACTTATTGAAGCAATCCCTGAATATGAGAAAAATGAAAGAAAAGCATTAAAAAATATTCATGTAACTTTAAAAAAGAAGAGTTAGAGATATAAAGAATTTGCATTTCAATTACAAGATTCCTCGTCAAATATCAAGCTTTTTATACGCTCTAAACAAATAGAAGTTATTTATACGATCAATCGACTATGTCACACAAAAATATTTAAGGATTTAAAAAAAAATTCTTAAAAAATTTGAAGGGCCGACCCGCCCTAGCCCGCGACCCGCTTAGGATTGGGTAGGGCTGGCTATTTTAAGGTCCGTTCATGTACCGTGACAGCCCGTCCTAGCCCACCAAATTTAAAATCCCACGAGGCTTGGGATGGGCTGAGCTGGGCCAGCCCCTTTTGATAACTCTAATGATAAGAATATGATTTTATAAGGTATTTTAGTCGTATGATAGTCATGTGTTATATTTTGATGTCTAGCGAGTTGTGAAGCGAAAGTCGTTACAACTTATGTTCATAAATGCACTGGAATTTAGGTCAAATATAAAAGAGTTTTACTCCAAATATATACGGAATTACAGGATGATCCACCTACCAAATTGAAGATCTACGAATTTAATTTTTAATGCATTAAATCGTTCGTCGATTCGATGTCGGAGTAGAGATATATACACATTTTTATAAGACTGCGCAGACTGCTAGGTGACAAATAGGTGCATCACTTACTTGCTCAAATGAAGGGACCAAAAAAAGGGCGGCCAAGGGAACTTTAAGGGCTTAATTAACCCATTTATTTCACACATCTTTTAGGCCAAGAATATCATATTAAACCCCTGCAACTTCTCCCCCAAAAATCCCACATGAACCCTAGGTGATTTCGGATGATACGAAATGATTCTAGTGCCCCAAAACCTAGACAGCTTGCTAGTTTTCATTTCTCTTTCTTGTAGCTACACTGGGGGATTGATTTTGGATGTAGAGGGACTAGGTTTCATGTGCTCTAATCAGTACAAGGTAAGTTTATGCTTCTCTTCTCTTATCTAAACTTCTACGAGTTGTAGCTCGATCATAAAGAATAGAACTTGCGAGTTTCAAAAGAGTAGTATGTTGTTTGTGGTTATGTCACTATTTGCTGGTTGTGAACTTGTTTTTAACTTGACTTCATGGCTGTTTTATATGAGAAGAGGCTTAATTATTTATTGTTAGTTGTGTGGCTTGATTTGAAAGAAAAGACAAGTCAGAAACATGTAATAGTAATCTGAAAGTTCAGTTTTGAGTTGCTGAACTTGTCAGGCTGTTATGGAGTCATTTTAAAGTTGTATTGTGGCTAAAATTAGTAGGTATAACTAAATATATGGCCGTTAATGTTGTTGATAAATTTTGGAAGGAAGAAGGGGTTAAAGACTATAGTTGTTTAGTCACAAACCGAGCTTGTCGCTCGTCTGGATTGTTAAACTGTTTTGAGAGGCATATTATGAGTGTTGTTGATATTGTTTGGGCTAGAGGTGGCAAAATAGTTAAAATAAAATAGTTAATCACCCATATTATCCACCAAAAAATGGGTTGGATAATGAACCATTTAAAAACGGGTCGAATATGAATAAAGAATCATATTATTCACTTAGAAAATGGTTAACCAAATGGATAACTAATGTTATATTTGTAAAGCCTCAATTGGAGTTCCTCAAGTTTGAAAGACTAGGAATTCTCTCACAAGTGATCATATTTAAGAAGCCAGGGATAATATGGATATCCATGTCATCCGCCAGATAAATCCATTTTTATCCGTCTCAAATATGGGTCGGGTCGGATAATTTATTTATTTTTTAAATTACCCATTTTGACCCGCTCATATCCGATTTGACCCGCTCATTTGACACCTCTAGTTTGGTCTGTTGTTCGTTGTTTTACTTTGTGGGATGTCATATAAACAAGTGAGGGGATGTATGTTTGATCGTAGAATAAAGTGTGTCGTTCAAATGAGATAAGTTATGACATTCGTATAGTGCCGAAAGTATTGTTCATTGCTGGTAGACACAGGAGCTGCGAGGTAAGTTAGCCTGGAGATTGGACGAGATATTTTGATGTATGTAAGGCCTTCATTTCTTGGCATGATTCTATAAGTTATGTTGCCCTTATAAAGACATTCAAGGGGACGAGGCTTTGTATACGTACTATACCGACAATTAAGGTCGGTTCAAGAGTATAGTCATATGAATGTTGAAATAGATTGTGTTGATTGTAGTTTCATGTATTCTTAAGGAGTAAATAGAGCCTCCTGAAAGGTCCTTATCTTTTATATGTAACAAGATGTCTATATGTTCATTAAACATTACGTACGAGTGGTCTGATGAATCATAAGAAATATAGTATCTGTATAATGAGATATAGTTATATACGCATAGTTCAACAAGGTAGCATAATGTATAGTTTCCAGAAAGATGAGAATGATTTGAGCTAAATAATTCCATGACTTCCAATCTTACATGTTTATGTTCACAAAACTGTTAAAGATCCACAAAGGTATTTACGTTGCTCTCAAGTTAAATAAGGTTGATTATATATGAGGGTAATGTATGAATGCGTAGGTGTACGTGAAGCCCTATAGACGGTCTATGAACGCATAGGTGCATAATAAAGTTTGGTTATGGATGGTATCAGTTGCACGCATAGCCAAACCTCAGTATTGTGAGCCGTACGAACGGTCTACTATGTTACGCGTATGAGCCACTAGTTATTCATGTTTATGAGTGATAAGGACGGTCTCTTATGAAACACGTAAGTTCCACTTTTATGTTTCAGTGTAGCCCTAGAAATATTTGATTTGTCTGAGGTAAGTATTCAAATATAAGGTATGATAGCTAGAAAAATGTTATAGATGAAGTTCAATAATATGATGGTTTCCATTATTGATAGAAAATAGGAATAAGTTCAGGTATATCATAAATATGATGGTTTCCACTACTTCCTCTTCCTCTTTTCCCATGTGCTTTAGATAGTTGTACTATTTTCTAGGTAGTGTCAACTAATGCTTTGAAGGCATTACCAATATCTATTTCATCTTCCCCTTTGGTTCCCATTTGTTCTTTTGATGCAGACTTCCCTCTGGCAATATGCCATTGGTTATCATTGTCACACCTCATTTTTTCACTACACCCCGAAAAAGGGTATAATAAAGGGAGTTTTTCCAATTAAAGGACAATCGAAACAGGATTTATTTATTAAGAGATTCAGAGTCGCCACTTGAGAGATTTATGGTATCTCAAGTCACCTGTTCAAATCCCGAATCAAGGAAAATGATTGACTCTGTACTACAGTCCGCGAACCAGAAATCCGGGTAAGGAATTCTGTTAACCCGGGAGAAGATGTTAGGCATTCCCGAGTTCCATGGTTCTAGCACAGTCGCTCAACTGTTATATTTGGCTTAGTTATCTGAGTTTAAAACATGGTTTAACTTGTGTGATTTTTAACTTTAAACCACTTTATTATTATTTTTAAAGAAAATTGCAACGTCGTTAAAACGCATCTCGAACCACGTCACATAAATGCACCCGTAGTTTTTGACACATTTCAACATCGCTGGGATTTGGATTTGGGTCACATAAATATGTACCCGAGTTTAGGAAGGTCATATTATTAAATATCGAGCCTAAAGAAACTAGCGTATTATTAACTTTGCGGGAGGACATAAAATTCGCTGAATGGCTCGTCCCGAGGTCTAAAATATTTTTAATATGATTAAGAGGGACACGCAATGTATGATTTTTGTTTGGCGCGGCGCGCCGCATTTATTTTGAAGCCAACCTAAAGGACTACGATTTTCTATTGAGTATTGTCTCCAAAAGGAGTCCTAATTAATTAGTATTACTAGTTGCTAATGTTTGAACAATCTACGATTTCGGTCCTCAAGCCTCTGCCATTCAGGGCTTCGCAATTGGCCTCAAAGAAGTTAATGGTACACAATTCAACAAGTGCCTCAATTCAAAATTAGACATTCTTTTGGGCTTTGTTGCATTTCGGCCTAGAGAAGAGAATATTTGTATCAGCTTTTTAAGGATAAAAGGACATGGGGGCTGTCCAGCGCTGCGCCTTAATAACGGCCTAATTGGAGACTCGAATTTCTCCAGCCGGTTGCCAGTCTTGGGCCCAAAATTAGAGCTCAAATTGGGTATCCATTTCAATGAGATATCATAAAGTTGGACTCCAATTAAAAATAATGCAGCAATTTGTAAACAAATAGACAATTCAAATCCGTCCAAGTTGAACACCTACTTTGTTTTAAAACAAAATTCGTATTGGTAGGCTGATTTTATTCAAACTATAGCATTCGAAAATTCAGTGAAAATTATCAATACTAATTCAGGGATCCTACCATGTTAAAAAATTATTTTGTGTGGTTAGTTCAAAGCCAAAAGACGAAATCAATACTGAAGCGTAAAATCGTTAACATATTTATTAGATCTCAAATTTTGCCGAAAAACTCAACATAGACCTAGCATTCTCACTGGTTTCAATTGAATCAAACAAAATAAACTTAATCAATACCTTTTATTTAGATCTCAAGCTACTATAATACTATAACATGAAATAGGCTAAGCCACAGTTATTAAATAAAACAAACAGTCCATAGAGTCCAATTACATACTGATCTATAGTCTCATTGCTACAAATAAAATAGTATTCAAATCAATCAATCATGCTGCACAATCTAAATTAAAGGAGAATAACAGAGAACTAAATGCAGTGATAATCCAGGATTTGTTATTTATCTTCAAACATGTTGTTCCAAGCATTACATACTACTGAGGTCAAGGATATACCTGGAAATGAAGGAAAGGAAAAGTGAGGAAGCAGTGTATAGCAGTAGCAACAATAGCAGTAACAGGACAGGAATCAACAACATCAATGGACAAATCTAGATTCGATTCAAAAACCCGATAAAATCAAACTCAAACTAATAAAACAGTAAGACTGATACAGAATGTATTACTCTATTTCTCTCTATGTATCCTTGTGTATTTTCAGTGTGTTTTCAAGTTGAATTACTTAAACTCAATCTCTAGCTTCAGAATGTCTAAGCTCTTTAACTCAATCTCTATGTATTTCTCTTCACTTTAAAAAAAATGTCTGGATCTCTAGCTATCACTCTTAACCTCAAATCCTAATGTATGTCTCTCCCCTATGCAGATTGTCTTCTCCCTGTATTTAAAGACTAGGCTTCACTATTTTTTATTCAAATCTCCCTATTTTATTCCCTCCCCATGTGCAACCCTTTAACGTTTTATCATTAAACCATGTTTTCTTCTGATTTCCAACTCTTAAAGATGTCAGTCACACTTCTCTTTTCAATTTTTTAATCAAGTCCCATATTATTCTCTGATTTCCTGACCTTTAAAGGCATTTAGCACACTATCACTCCCATTACTAATCCCTGTTTCTTAATTAACTACTGGACTGATCCCCGTTTCTTAATCAACTACTGGACTGATCCCCTTTTTATTAAACAACTCCTTAGTTTAATGGTAATTAATATTCAACCGGTAGACCACTTAAGCTGAACAAATTTTCAGATTTTAATTCTCCAAACTACCCTCTGAAACCCTCCTGTTATTACTTCAGTGAACCCAAACCAAAAACTAGGCCAATTTGACCCTGGGTCGAATCCCTAATGTTCAATTCCTGAACTAAACCTTAGAAAACCCGTGTGAATTAACCCTTCAAATTCTAGTTACCCAATTAGCAACTCTGAAAACTCTAAATATTTACACAATAAACATACAATTAACTAAACTGGAAACCTATTAGTCAAATGGCAAACCTGTGAATTTAATAACTATATAAAGAAACATGGATGACAAACCTAACACTATAAAGAAAGTAATGTAAATTAATTTGAACCAACAAATAAACCTAACGAAGAAACTATCGCAATTTCAATCTAAAAACAAACACTATGAAAAAAAATAGAAAAGAAGAAAGGATAGAGATGAAACAAACAGAAATGGTAAAGAGGAACTTACTGGTTAGTCCTGAAATTCCATTCGATACCCTGATTCACACGAAACTAATGCCAATCATTTGTTCTTACCAACATCAGTTTGGGAGTGAATCTACCCTTTAAACGTAAAGACTAGAAGTTTATATCGATGCATGTTAGTGGGTTTCTTTGAATTGTTGAGGTTCGATCTTTAGATTTGAGATTTGAACATTTCTAGAAGGGTTTGAGCGTAACTGATTAGGGATTGCGTGAGGAGATGTTGTGAGGGTCTTGTGGTGTTAAGATGGTAGTGGTTTGAAGTGGCGCCGCCACTAGAGAACTGTGGCGGCATTAGAGTTTGGATTTTCAAGTGGAGATTCGAGACAGTGGGCTGGGATTCGAGGGCAAGGGATATGGGATTTGGGATGAGGAGGTGCTGGTGGTTCAGGGGTGTTGGTTTGGGGCGGTTTGGAAGTGGGGCCGCCACCAGGAAAATTATGGCGGCGCTAGGGTTCATCGATTCCAATCAATATTTGAGGAGTTTGGTCCAGGTTTGAAGGGAGGTGATTGGGGGTTTGGAAAGAGGAGGTGGAGGGGAGTTCGGGGTGTAATTTCGGCGATGATTGGTGGCTGACCGCCGCCGTGGGTGATTTCCGGCGGGCGGTCAGCGGGGGGTTTGTGGTGGTTGGGGATTTGGTCTCTGAAGAGACGAGATGAGGGGGGGGGGGGGGCTTCTGAGGGGGNTAGAGAACTGTGGCGGCATTAGAGTTTGGATTTTCAAGTGGAGATTCGAGACAGTGGGCTGGGATTCGAGGGCAAGGGATATGGGATTTGGGATGAGGAGGTGCTGGTGGTTCAGGGGTGTTGGTTTGGGGCGGTTTGGAAGTGGGGCCGCCACCAGGAAAATTATGGCGGCGCTAGGGTTCATCGATTCCAATCAATATTTGAGGAGTTTGGTCCAGGTTTGAAGGGAGGTGATTGGGGGTTTGGAAAGAGGAGGTGGAGGGGAGTTCGGGGTGTAATTTCGGCGATGATTGGTGGCTGACCGCCGCCGTGGGTGATTTCCGGCGGGCGGTCAGCGGGGGGTTTGTGGTGGTTGGGGATTTGGTCTCTGAAGAGACGAGATGAGGGGGGGGGGAGGGCTTCTGAGGGGGTAGGGGTTTGATGAGGTTGGGTATATCAAATGAAGGAATTAATGTGGATTGTTAGATCAATAGGAATCGATGGTCCATATTAACCAAGGGGGAAAACGATGTCGTTTTAGTTATTTGGGTTTGGATCAGTTATTGGAGTGGACGGGTCGTGTTATGGGGCGAGATCTTAGACCGTTGAATGGGGGTGGGTGAATGGTTGAGATCCATTGACATTGAAACGACGTAGTTTTATTGCCATACTACGTCGTTTCATTGGTCTTGGAGATGGGCTGATTTTGGTTGGGTTGGGCATGGGTTTTGGGCTAGGTTTGGATATAAGGGTATTTGGTTTGGGCTGGGGATTTATGTCCCAAGTTCGACTTTTCCTCCTTTTTTCTATTAACTCTTTTCTTTTATTCCTAAATTATTTTCAAAATTAAACCTAAAGTCCTAAATTAAAATATAAAACCAAATTGACTTAAAAATACTAAATTAACACTAAATAATAAATATCGCAAATAATTAAATACCAAATCACATAATTAAATATTAAAATGTAAAGTACGTTATTTTTTGTGATTTTTTTATTTTTGTAAAACAAACACTTGGTTAATTAATCCTAATTGTAAAATTAAATCCTAAAATGCAAATGTACCTTATTTTTATATTTTTCTGATTAATTTAAATAAAATACACATGCACAAACAAATGCAAATAACAAAATATCACGAAAATTCATCAAATTGCACAAAATAAGAACAAACAATTTTTATTTGATTTTTTGGGAGTAGTTCATGTGAAGCAAAAATCACATGCTCACAATCATTCTCCTGTTGAAATGGTACAACTTCTCCTTCTAGCTCCATTTGATCCATGAACCTTCCATAAGCATCTATTCTGTCCACCTTAGGGTCAAGCACTTTTACTATTGGCCCATTTGATCCATGAACAGGTGAAGTTTTGAAGATTGACAAAAGAACTCAGATATGGACCAGGTCCATCTTGTGAAGCACAATCATGTTCTTGTACATGTGAGATGTACGGGAAGGAGATAAATCTAACTTATCAAAAAGTAATATTTCCTGTTCTGATCAAAAAGTTTACATATTGGATAAGGAGAGAAAGACTCCTCATATGAAAAGGACACAGTTTAGGAAGGAGATAATGTTAGAGTTTGAGATCACCTTGAACTCTTCTATGATAGAATAGTAGCATTTGTATCCCAGTCAATCTCTATTTACTAACCCATTAAATATCAGTGTTGTTCTCTTTTATAGGCAATGCACATAAACAGAAGTTAAACTTAAATTGAGAGTAAAAGAGCAAGGCGATTTTGCAAGCAATTTATGTGTGATTCGAGTGTGCAATCCTAAAGCTACTTGAACAAGATAGAAGAACCAGTTCCAAATATTTATCTTTTATTCTAGTTCAATTGTAGTAGGTAATTTTACATTGTACCTTTTAACTTTCATAGAAGCAATTGTATTAGGTACCTAGAGTGTTCAAGTTAGAGTTAACTTGAAGTTGTCGCAACAGTTGAGGTCGTGTGCCACAACGGGATTAGAGTTAATCCTTAGGTTTACAAAGAGTTTCGTAAATGTTGTTTTGGCTCAGTGATTTTAGTGGAAGTTTGAAAAAATCCTACTGAGTAGTAGGTCAAGTTTTTTACCTTTTGAGCCATGTGTTTTTCAAGTAAAAATCTATGTGTTCTTTATTTTCTTTATTTATTATTCTGCAAACGTTAGTAGTTGGAACACATAGAAGAACCAGGTCCTTCTATAGTGCAATTAAGCGAGAATTTGGTACCATACAAATCAACCCCCCCTTTTCTTGTGTCGTATTGACATTTAAAATATTAATTGGTATTAGAGAAGGTTATCCTTGAAGAAATTAACACTTTAGGAAAATATCCAGATGAGTGCACCACCTGGAAACTAGGAAAGGCAATCCACTGCTAGGCCTCCACTCTTTAGTGGTCAGTACTATTCTTGGTGGAAGAACGTGATGAGAGATCACATTATAGGAGAAGACTATGAACTCTGGGATATAGTCACTGATGGTCCCCTGGCGACTACAAAGAAGAATGCAGAAGGAGTGGACGTGCCAAAGACAAGAGCTGACTGCATTGCTGAAGACTTAAAGATATGGGAAAAGAATGACAAGGCCAAGAAATGGCTTGTGTGTGGACTGGGCCCAGATGAGTACAACAGGATTCAAAGATGCACCACTGCTAAGGAGATATGCGACACTTTACAAGTGGCTGATGAAGGAACTCCTCGACTAAAGAGATCAAAAGGAACACTGGTATATTCTCAATATGAGAATTTCACTTTGAAGGAAGGAGAAACTATCGAGGAGATATACACAAGGTCCACAACACTAACAAATAAACTTAAATCTCTTGGGAGAATTATCCTTGAAGAAGACAAGGTTGAGAAAATATTGACAAGGGTCTTACTAGTGACTTAGGAAAGCAAAATCACTGCTATTGAGGAATCAAATAATATTGCTACTCTCAAGTTGGATGAACTGATTGGAAACCTCACTGCCTATGAACTGAGAAGGCAAACTATGAAAATGAATGCACCCAAGAAGGAAAGGAGTCTGGCTCTCAGAATAGCTGAAGGTGAAGATCTGGAGGATGATGAAATGGCATTGATCACAAGGGATTTCAAAAAGTACCTAATGAGAGGAAAGTGTTCTTCAAGAGGTACAACCTTCAACAAACCAAGAGCTCCTGAGAAAAAGACCAATGAGGGTTGCTACAAATATGGCAAGAATGATCACATGATCAAGAACTGTCCTCAGTGGGAAATTGAATAGAAGAAGGAAAGGGATGAACGAAGGAATAGGAAGAAGGAACAGGTTCAACCCAAAAGGAACGAAGGACCAACAGTCTATGGTTGCTTCTTGGGGAGAAATATCAGATGAGGATTCAGAAGATGAAGCTGGAGATGAACAAGCACTTATGGCCATCGGAGAATCAGACGATGAACAAGAGGTAAGTGTACTTCATCTCAAAGATAAGATTAAATTTCTGTCTAAAGAAAGGTTGTCTGAACTATTGCTAGACTTCATCGATGAGTCTGAGATAGTTAACAATTAGAAGCAAGAGCTGTCTAGGAAGTGTGTGATCTTAAAAGCCAAGTGCAAAAATCTAGAATCTAGGACTAATGAGAGTGACAGTAAGAATATTGATTTGAAGAACCAGGTTCTTGAACTTGACACCGGTGTCCTAGAACTTAGGTCTGAAAATCTAAAACTGAAATTAGGAACATGTAAGAAGAAAGCTGATCACACATCTCACCTTAGAAGAAAACCTAGAAAAAATGAAGGATGAGTTGTACAAGAAAGATGAGCAGATAAGAGTCTTAAAAGAAGGCATAGGGAAGGTAACGCATGAACTAGACAGAACTTGCAAATGGAATAAGGCTTCTGATGCACTATCCTGGCTACAAGAACATCACAGTAGTAACAAGAGAGGACTTGGATACGGGGACCAAGCACCTAAGTGGGACCCCAAAAGCAAGTACCTCACTCTTCCTAAAAACAAAATCTGCACACATTGTGGCAAGACTGGTCATTACAAAAATTAATTTAAAGCAAAAGAAAAGGCCAGTCAAAAGAATAAAACCTTTGTTCAAGAGAAAATAGGCTGCCTGGGTGGGCTAAAAGGAAGTTGATTTACCTCTTTGCCTATAGAAAGGGACCCAAACTAGTTTGGGTTCCTAAGACTAACCCTTGATTTCTTTTTGCAGGTCCAAGTAAAGGGAAGTAGCCAAATATGGTACATGGATAGTGGCTGCTCAAAACATATGACTGAAAGCAAGAACCAGTTCTTTTCACTTGAGGACTAATGTCTCCTTTGGAAATGGGAAGAAAGGTGAGGTTATTGGGGTTGGAAAGGTAGGTAATACAGACTCATATTCCATTGAAAATGTCTACTTGATAGATGGCTTGAAATACAGCCTAATCAGTGCGTCACAATTGTGTGACAGAGGTAACCTTGTAGCATTTACCTCTACCAGGTGCATTGTAATTAATCTTACCACTGACAAGATTGTTTTGCAGGGAAAAAGAGCTAACAATATTTACATTGTAGATTTTTCCACTCTTTCATAAAATGAACTCACTTGCCTGAGTGTGTTGGACAATAATCCCCTCTTGTGGCACAAAAGACTTGGTCATGCAAGTTTGAATCAACTCAACAAATTAGTCTCCAAGGAACTAGTGATAGGGTTACCTAACATCAAGTTCAAGGAAGACAAATTTTGTGAGGCCTGTGCAAGAGGGAAGCAGGTAAGATCATCCTTTAAAAGCAAGAAAATAGTAAGCACAACCAGGACGATGGAACTGGTTCATATTGATATATGTGGTCCAACGAGAACATTGAGCAGAGGTGGTAAGAAATATGTGATGGTACTTGTTGATGATTATTCTAGGTTTATCTGGGTACTATTCTTAACATCTAAGGATGAAGCATTTGACATATTTACTGCCTTTGTTAGAAAAACTCATAAACAACTAGGTAATCAACTTGCATCAATCAGGTCTGATCATGGAACTGGATTTGAAAATGCTAAGTTTGCTGAATTTTGTGATGAGCATGGTATAGATCATAATTTCTCTGCCCCTAGGACTCCTCAACAAAATGGTGTAGCTGAAAGAAAGAACAGGACTCTTGAAGATATGGCTAGGACTATGCTTCCTTCTAGTAAACTGCCCCATAGCTTCTGGGCAAAGGCTGTAAAAACTGTATGTTATATCATTAATAGATGCATGACTAGACCTCTTGTAGAGAAGACTCCCTATGAGTTACTTAAAGGGAGAAAACAAAATATATCCCATCTTAGGGCATTTGGATGCAAATGCTTTATGCACAATAATGGAAAGGACTCCCTAGGTAAGTTTGATCCCAGAAGTGATGAGGGAGTATTCTTTGGATATTTTTCACATAGAAAAGCTTATAAAGTGTTCAATAAAAGAACTTTGTATGTAGAAGAAAGTGTACTTGTAGTTTTTGATGAAACTAACATTCTTTCTGAGAGATAGGAACATGAAGCTGAAGCTATTGGGCTGGTAAAAGATTTGAGTGAAGTCTCAGTTCAAGCTAAAGTGGAACCAAAAGAAGGAACGGGTGATGGAATAGGTTCTTCCATCTAGGGCAACATGACAGGGGGAACTGATCAAAGGGGAACTAAAACCAATACCCTAAAGGAACCTGTTCATGATCATGTTCCTCAGCAGCAGAACATGGGAGAAACATCAAGCAGAAATTAGTTGGTTGTGAAACCTCACAAGTATCAAAGTTCTCACCCCATTGAGAACATAATTACTGATCCAACCTCTGGAGTTAAAACTAGATCACAGTTAAAGAATCTATGTGCTTTTTATGCTTTCCTATCTCTTATTGAACCTAAAAATATTGTTGAGGCTTTGCATGATGCAGATTAGGTAAATGCTATGCAAGAAGAACTCAATCAGTTCGAGAGAAGTCAAGTTTGGCATCTAGTTCCAATACCTAAGGACAGATCAGTAATTGGCACAAAATGGGTCTTCAGAAACAAGCTTGATGAAGATGGAACAGTTACAAGAAACAAGGCAAGACTGGTGGTCCAAGGTTATAGCCAAGAGGGGGGTATAGATTATGATGAGACCTTTGCTCCAGTGGCAAGACTGGAGGCACTAAGACTCCGCATAGCCTTTGTAGCACACATAAAATTTACTCTTCATCATATGGATGTCAAAAGTACCTTCCTGAATGGCTATCTAAAAGAAGAAGTGTTTGTTAAACAACCTCCAGGTTTTGAGAGCAAGGAATGTCCTGAACATGTGTACAAATTAGACAAGGCTCTCTATGGACTAAAGCAGGCTCCTAGAGCATGGTATGAACGCTTATCCAAATTCCTGCTTGAACATGGCTACAAAAGAGGTAAAATTGACAGTACTTTATTCTTGAGGGAAAAAGGTAAGGATTTTCTTGTGGTTCAAATATATGTTGATGACATAATTTTTGGGGCAGCCACTGACAAACTAAATAAGGATTTTTCCAAATTAATGGGGAGTCAGTTTGAAATGAGCGTGATGGGTGAGCTTAACTTTTTCTTAGGCTTACAAATCAAACAAAACTCAAATGGAACCAAATCCATTAGCAGAAATATGCAAAAGAGTTGATCAAAAAGTTTAAAATGGAAGAATCAGAGGAAATAGACACCCCCATTGCAACTGCCACAAAATTAGACATAGATGAACCTGGTTCATCTATTGATCAGAGTTGTATAGGGTTATGATTGGTTTACTTTTGTATCTTACTGCCAGCAGACCTAAAATAGTTTTCAGTGTAGGTATTTGTGCTCGTTTTCAAGCTAATCAAAAGGAATCTCAAGAGGATACTAAGATATTTGAAAGGCACTATTGATCTGTGTCTTTGGTACTCTAATGGTAGTAATTTTAATCTAGTAGGGTATGTTGATGATGATTATGCAGGTTTCCTTGTGGATAGGAAGAGCATCTCAGATATGGCTCATTTTCTTGGTTCATGTCTTGTATCATGGGCCACTAAAAAGTAGAATTCAGTGGCCTTATCCACTGTTGAGGCTAAATACATTGTTGTTACCTCTTGTTGTGCTCAATTGCTATGGATCAAACAACAATTGATAGATTTTGGCATTAAATTGGTTGCATTCCTATCTTCTATGATAACACTAGTGCTATATGTATGACAAAGAACCCTGTTCATTATAAGAGAAGTAAGCACATAGATGTTAGACACCACTTCTTAAGAGATAACTATGAGAAGGATTGATTTACATAGAATTCTGTGCTACTGATAAACAAATTACTGACATCTTCACTAAAGCACCGAGTAGAAAAAAATTTGAGAGGAATAGGTTGGAATTAGGGATGATTAAGATCACCTAATAGGACCATCTCAGAATGCACAATGAAAAAAATGAAAAAAAATATTTTTGGTTGGGAAATTTGAACTTGTGTAAATATCTAGATTAATTTCTACTCAGTTTCATACTGTAATTAGTATACCCCTGTGACATGTGTTAATATGACTCACTGATCTCTTATAAATTTTTCTCTATTATGGTAAATTGAGGCATGGTCAAGAGAATTCTATATGAAGAACCGGTTCATCAGTATTGGTTTATCTGAATGCTAAGGTATGTTTTCTATACTCTGCACAATTAGAAATATAAATATTTAAATCATGAACAGAAGTCCCACAATGGTTCAAATCCTTAGAAAATTCTATCCGTTTACTTTTGAACCAGTTCCGCCCGTATTAGAACTCTAAACCACAAAATTTGCCTAAAATCTAGGGAAGCTTAACTGCTCATTCAAACCTGAAATTTCAAGTTGATTAGACCTCTAATTGACCATTGTCAAAGTTGTCGTTATCCATTAAATGTGTATTTCTTTTTAAATACACATCATTACCTCCTGCCATCTTCATAATCCCAAACCGTCAAAAATCCATCTTCACTTTCACTTGTTTTCTTCTCCAAAATTCTAAATCACCAATTCTCTCAAGAAATCAGCGATAATGACAAACCCATAAGACAACCCTGGAACTCCTCCACAACCCACTCCCTCTGATTCATCAACCTCTCCTCCACCTAGCACAACTCCCAAACCCAGGCTAAGAAGGGTAAAATTACTTGCTCAAAAAACAGTAGCTTCTGGGGCTCTTTCAAAGAAGTTGAATGAGAAATTAAAGGCAAGTCAGATCCAAAACTCTGAGTCTAACTCTGATTTTGAGTCGTACAAGTATGCTAGTGAGGGGGAGGGAACTGGTTCTTCTGACTCGGAGAAGGCTCAAGAATCCTATTCTAAGGTAATTTCTTCTTTGTCTGAGAATTTAGAAACTAGATTTGTTCTGGTTAGGCCAATCAGGGATGAAGAATTACCTGAAGTAGGTAGGAGTGGTGGTAAAAATAAAAATATGCAAAAGAAAAAGAGAGAGGGTACATGTAGTGAAGAGAGGGGGAAAGGGAAAAGAGTGGTTGATCACTCATCTGTTCCTGCTATCTGTGGGATTGAATAATAAAATGTATAAGAGGGTGGCAAAAAGTCAGGGGGAAGTGTTTCTAGTGAATCTGTTGAAGGGTTGGTTAATTTAAGTTCATAGAGAGATGAATCTGGATCATCAGTTGAAGAGACCCTTGCATACCTTTTGAAAAAAGTAGGTTCCAGCTACGATTCAAAGAAAAGGAGAACATCTACACCAAAGCCCCCAGTGCTCCTAAACTTTCCAAAAAAAGAAAGTCTTCCTCCCCAACACCTACTGACACTTCCTTGCCAAAGGGAAGAGCCACAAGAAGCAGGGTGAAACAGAGTGAGGCTGATCTACAAAGGGCCTTAGCTGAAAGTAAGAAAAAGAGAATGGATAAAGGAAAAGGGAAGGTTACAGAGTCCTCAGAGGCTGTGGAAGCTGAGGAGATGGAACAAGTCCATTAGGAGAAAGTTCTAACAGTGGAGGTTCAGAACCCCAAGCCTAAAAAATCCAAGACTTCTTCTAAGAAGTCTTCTTATGTGTCTGTAGCTGCTGAACCTTCATTAGCAAAGAGGACAAGGTTTGCAGTGAAAAGTAAACAAGTTAGAATTTATGAAGATGAGGAATGGAGTGGAGAAGAAGAAAAAGATGAGTCTGATGGTCAATAAGACAAGCTTGTCATGTTTGGCAAAAGAAAATTTTTGAAGGGTAGATTGCTGAAAGACCTGGTAGAACCAGGAATGATGAGACTGGTGGATGCCTTAGTTGCTCAAGGGTGGAAGGACATGGTCCTTCAGATGGATGGAAGGCTAGCCAGGAATGAGATCATTGAGTTCATAGAAAATGTAGAGGTTAAGGAGGGCAAGGTTAGCAGCCTAGTGAAAGGAGTTCAAGTGACCTTTGATGCAGAAAAACTGGAAGAGATCCTTGGCATACCCTCTAAAAGTTTTGATGACTATACAAGGCAAAGGTGGCCTTGTATGGACTCTCTTCCTACTGCTCTTGAAATTACTAGGAGGTTTTGTGATGCTGAAGATATGAATGAGGCTAGGGCTGTTCAGAAGAGTGAAATGAGGCCACAACACAAAGTCATCTTTGAGTTTGTCAACAAGTGCCTACTGCTCAGGCAGGAGAGAAGGCATATTGCAAATTATATGGACTTAGTGCTGATAGAGTGCCTGGAAAGGGGATGAAAATTAATTGGCCTGCACTCATCATCAAGCTACTGGACAGGGTCATCAATGGCTTCAAGGCTCATGCTACCCCCTATGGCTTTATTCTGACTACGGTTCTGGATAGGTGCAATGTGTCTTTGAAAATATGGGAAATGGCCTCAAGCAAGGATCCTTTAGCATTAATGCTCTGATTTTTTGTGACTATTTAGTCAATGCCATCCAAAATGAATCTGGTTTATCCAAGAAGACTCCTATCAACAGTAAAGTCAGGACTCTAGTTCAGCAATGAAAAGCCAAGGATCCTGAGATAGCTATGCTCAAGGCTCGTGTGGCAGAGGTGGAATCTGAGAGGGATGCCCTCAAAACTGAGCTTACCAAGGAAAAGGATAAGAATGATGGAATTCTTCACAATATGCTGAATCTTCTCCAAGCCCAAAACCAAACCTCTAGCTCCCCCAAGCCTTAGGAATCCTAACCTTTGTCTCCTGAACCTATCTAGTACCTTCAGTGATCCGGATTAGGGATGTTTCTATTTTTCTTTTGCTCATGTTTTAAATATTTTATGCTTTCGGGTTATGGATTGTGATAGAAACATATCTTCTATAAATGATATCTACTATTTTTTTGCTCTTAATCGGTGTTAATCTTTCCTTGATAGTTTAAATATGTTTGCTTGATTACTGATGATTAAACCATGATTGTACTTGTAGTTGCCCCAGTGGCCATGAGTACTTATTAAAATCTGGGACTCACACTTTGTATGCAACTTTTCGATGATGCCAAAGGGGGAAAGAAGATATTGTGCTTTACAACATTCTGAATAAGTGATATTTATAACCAAATAACTTGGTCCTTGATAATAAGTGAATTTTCTAAACTTTGTATTGATGGTTAAGCTAAGTTCTCAGAGGATCCAAGTAAGTAAAAAGCACAGAGTTTGTCATCATAAAAAATGGGGGATTTGTTGGCCCAAGAATGGGTGAAGTTTTGAAGATTGACAAAAAAAAAAACCCAGACATGGATCAGGTCCATCTTGTGAAGCACAGTCATGTTCAACCTGTACATGTGAGATGCACGAGAAGGAGATAAATCTAATTTATCAAGAAATAATATCTCATGATCTGATTGAAAAGGTTGCATATTGGATAAGGAGAGAAAGACTCCTCATATGAAGAGAACACGGTTTAGAAAGGAGATAGTGTTAGAGTTTGAGATCACCTTGAACTCTTCTACGATAGAAGAGTAGCATTTGTATCCCAGTAAATCTCTAATTACTAACCCATTAAATATCAGTGTTATTCTCTTTTACAGGCAATGCACATAAGCAGAAGTTAAACTTAAATTGACAGCAAAAGAGCAAGGTGATTTTGCAAGAAATTAATGTATGATTCGAGTGTGCAATCCTGAAGCTACTTGAACAAGACAGAAGAACCAGTTCCAAGTGTCTATCTTTTATTCTAGTTCAATTGTAGTAGGTGATTTTACATTGTACCTTTCAGCTTTCATAGAAGCAATTGTATTAGGTACCTAGAGCATTCAAGTTAGTGTTAACTTGAAGTTGTCGCAACAGTTGAGGTTGTGTGCCACAATGAAATTAGAGTTAATCCTTAGATTTACAAAAAGTTTTGTAAATACTGTTTTGGCTCAGTGATTTTAGTGGAAGTTTGGGAAAATCATACTTAGTAGTAGGTCGTGATTTTTTCACCTTTTGAGCCATGTATTTTTTTATGTAAAAATCTATGTATTCTTTATTTTCTTTATTTATTATTCTGCAAACGTTAGTAGTTGGAATACATAGAATAACCAGGTCCTTCTACAGTCTAGTTAAGCAAGAATTGGGTACCACACAAATCATCCCCCCCCCCATTTCTTGTGTGGTATTGACTTTTAAAACATCAATTGGTATCATAGCAGGTTATCTTTGAAGAGGTTAACACCTTAGGAAAAGATCAAGATGAGTACACCACCTGGAAACTGGGAAGGGCAATCCACTGCTAGCCTCCACTCTTTAATGGTCAGTACTATTCTTGGTGGAAGAACAGGATGAGAGATCACATAGTAGAAGAAGACTATGAACTCTGGGACATAGTCACTGATGGTCCCCTAGCGACTACAAAGAAGAATGTTGAAGGAGTGGATGTGCCAAAGACAAGAGCTGACTGCACTGCTGAAGACTTGAAGAAAGGGGAAAAGAATGCCAAGGCCAAGAAATGGCTTGTGTGTAGATTGGGTCCAGATGAGTACAGCAGGATTCAAAGTTGTACCACTGCTAAGGAGATATGAGACACTTTACAAGTGGCTCATGAAGGAACTCCTCTAGTAAATAGATCAAGAGAAACACTGTTATATTCTCAATATAAGAATTTTACTATGAAGGAAGGAGAAACTATCGAGGAGATGCACATAAGGTTCACAACACTAACAAATGAACTTAAATCTCTTGAGAGAATTATCCTTGAAGAAGATAAGGTTGAGAAAATCTTGAAAAGGATCTTACCAGTGACTTGAGAAAGCAAAATCACTGCTATGAGGAATCAAAGAATATTGCTACTCTCAAGTTGGATGAACTGATTGGAAACCTCACTACCTATGAACTGAGAAGGCAAACCATGAAAATGAATGCACCCAAGAAGGAAAGGAGTCTGGCTCTCAGAATAGCTGAAGGTGTAGATCTGGAGGATGATGAAATGACCATGATCACAAGGGATTTCAAAAAGTACCTAATGAGAGGAAAGTGTTCTTCAAGAGGTACAACCTTCAACAAATCAAGGGCTCCTGAGAAATAGACCAACAAGAGTTGCTACAAATATGGCAAAACTAATCACTTGATCAAGAACTGTCCTAAGTGGGTAACTATATCCCTAACACCATTACTATTGTTATTTATTACCATTGTCACCGTCACAGCTATATCCACTTTATCCACCTTCATCGCTACCCCTATAACTGTCGCCACGAGAGGTTCCTCCAAATTAATAAATAGCTTTACCTTTTTTTCTCTTTTTCAGACAATGTGAATCAGATATAAGTAACGAATTTGGAATAATTGGTCTTGGTGTTAAATATTATATCTTGAAAAATAACAAACCTTATGGGAGAAGCCATCATGATGGTTTTTTCCGGATCGCTCATCAATGCGATCTTCACAATATTTTGTTTTGCGTCTTTTATATTTGAAAATAAGTTAGGAGACTTATGCCAATTTTCACCCACTTTAACTTTAGATTTAAAAAGAGGGACGTGTTGCTTGCCTAGATTTCTTATTTTATAATATTGGATATCCAAAAAATTGCTTTGGGTAAACTATTGTAAGCAATTTTTATACATGGCTGAGAAAGAAATAAGAAGAAGACAGAAAATGGAGATAGTATGGTAAAACTTAGGATATATAGAGAACAACGATCTCTAATTTGGATTTATATAAAGGGAAAAGACCGAAAGGTTTATTTCAATACCTTTCTCTCGTATTCATGTCAATCTCTTCGTGTTATTTTTTTTCCTTATACCAAGTATATCATTGTAAAAGAATTTAAAAAATATATAATGACTTTGGACTACTTATTTAAGGTTTGTGCTGGATATCTATATTATATTAAAAGGAGAATAGTTTGTGATGTTTTAGACGTCAATGCCACATAAGAGGTGGGGTGATTTGTGTGGTACCTAATTTTCGCACTAGAAGAACCTGGTTCTTCTAGGTGTTCTAACTTCTACTGTTTGCGGAATTAAAATACAGAAATAAAGAACACAGAGATTTTTACGTGGAAAACACCTGGCTCAAAAGGTGAGAAAACCACGACCTACTACTCGGTAGGATTTTCCCAAACTTCCACTAAAATCACTGAGCTAAAAACTGCATTTACAAAAACTCTTTTGTAAACCTAAGGATTAACTCTAATCCCAGTGTAGCACACAACCTCAACTGTTACGACAGTTTCAAGTTAACTCTAACTCGAATACTCAATGCTCCTAATATAATTGCTTCTAAGAAAGCTGAAAGGTACAATATTAAAACACCTACTACAATTGAACTAGAAATAAAGAAAGACACAATGTAATTGGTTCTTCACACTTAGTTCTTGTAGCTTCAGATTTGCACACTTGTATCACACAAAAATTGTTTGCAAAAATCGCTTAGCTCTTTTGCTCTCAATTTGGTTTAACTTCAGCTTATGTGCAATCACCTATAAAAGAGAACAATCGTTATATTTATAGAGTTAGTAACCAGAGTTTGATAAGAACTCGAATTGTGGATCCTTTGTCAATTCGAGTCCAAGAACAACTCTAACTCTAATCCATATTCTTGATCCGGATGTAATTCTCTTTTTATAAGGAGATTTCAACTCCTTATCCTATATGCAATCTTTTCGATCAGTTCAGAAGATATTCATCAAGATATTGCTGCTTGACCCCAAGGACTTATCTTCTTCACGTGCATCTCATGTGTATGGGCCATAACAACTGCGTCTCCTAAGATGAACCTGGTCCTTCACTGAGTTCGTTTGTCACTCTTCAAAACTTCAACTGATCTTGGGTCAACAAATTCCCCCTTTTTGATGATGACAAACTCTATGCTTTTACTGATTATAGAACCTGTGAAACTCAGCTAAAATATCATCACTAGAAAAATTTTACCTATCATTAAGGGCCAGGTTTAATTAGGTCATAAACATCACTGTTCATTAATAGACACAAAGCACACAATATCTTCCCCCTTTTGGCATCATCGAAAAGTTACATAAATATGTGAATCCCAGAATATTAATCATTACTCATGGCCACTGGGGCAACTGCAGGTGAAAGCATGGTGTAGTTAATCAAAAATCAACTTGAAAAAATTAACTATTAAGAGCAGAATCATCACAAACAAGAGAAATGCAAATTGTCATTGATAAGGCAGTGCTTCTACAGTACAGTCCACAAAAAAAAAAAAGAACAAAAACTACCAACCATGAGCAAAAACAAAAAAAAAATCCTTAATCTGGGTCACTGGGGTTAACTGAAATGGTTTAGAACTAGGACAAAGATGGCTAAAGCTTTGAAGAACTGGAGGGTTGGAATTGGAGTAGGTTGAGCATTGTTTGTAGCATCCCTTCACTCTTTTCCTTTTCTTTTGCAAGTTCTGCCTTCAGCCCATTCCTTTCTTCTTCCAATTCAGCTACTCGAGCCTGAAGCCTAGCAATCTCAACATCTTTGGTCCTACATTCTTGCATTAAGGCTCTAACTTTGCTATTTACTGGAGTTTTCACTGATGAAACAGGTTCAACAGGGGAAACACTTAGCAGATAATCACAGTCCTGGAGAGTCTTGATTCCAAAGTGCTCCTTATTGGAGGCATTTTCCCACTTCTTCAAAGGGATATTCAGCATGTCCAGTATAGTTGTCAGAATGAATCCATAAGGAGTAGCATGAGCCTTTGAACCATTTATGACTCTGTCCAGCAATATTACGATGAAAGCAGGCCAATTGATTTGTTTATCCCTCACAAGACACTCCATGAGAACCAGGTCCATGTAATTTGCAGTGTGCCTCCTCTCTTGTCTAGGTAACAGACATTTGTTCACAAACTCAAAGAGAACTTTATGCTCTGGCTTCATTTCACTCTTTTGAACAAATAGTGATTCAGGCACCTCTTTAGCCTCCTTTGTGTCACAGAAATTCCTGGTAATTTGAAGTGCTATGGGCAGATCATCTAGACAAGGCCACCTTTGCCTATGTAATCATCATAGCCCTCACTTGGGATGTCTAGAATCCTGCCCAGCTCTAGTGCATTAAACTCCACCTTCACACCTTTCACTATACTGTTTACTCGCCCATTTACCACAAAGCCATTAGCCATAAATTCAATCAGCTCTCTTCTGGCTAGTCTCCCACATCTGAAGGACCATGTCCTTCCAGCCCTGTGAAGCTAAAACTCCTACCAGCCTAACCATGCCTGGCTCCTCCAGGTCTTTCAACAGCCTTCCCTTTAATATCTTCCTCCTGCTAAAAATAACAAAACGATCTTTTTCTTGTTCAGCATTATCCTCTTCTTCTTCTCCACTCCACTCTTCATTTTCTTCTTCAGTAATTTTCACTTGTTTTCCCTTTGATGCAAACCTAGTTCTTTTTGCCAAAGAAGGTTCAGCAGGTACAAATTTTGAAGACTTCTTTGCAGGAGTCTTGGTTCTTTTTGGTTTGACAATCGGAACCTTCTCAGTTGTACCTCTCTCTTGATGGACCAGGTCCATTTCCTCCTCCTCTTCTACATCAGCTTCAGAACTTTTTACTACCTTTTCCTTTCCTTTTTCCTTCTTCTTTTTCTTACTTTTCTCTAGTGCTTCCAGTAGTTCTGCTTCACTTTGACTTACCTTACTCCTTGTACTTCTTCCCCTAGGTACAGAAGTAGCAGCAGTCTTGGGAGATGATACTTTGCTTTTCTTTGAGGGTTTTTCAGCAACTAGGGTCTTTTGTGAAGATGCCTTATGCTTCTTTGGGTCATAACTGGCCCCCACTTTCTTTAAAATATCTGCTAAAGTCTCCTCCACAGAAGAACCAAGTTCTTCTTGTTGCTCACTCATCTGAACAATTCCCTCAGCAGCTTCTCCTGATCCGCTTCCCCTTAAATTCAAGCCACCTTCTTCTTCACCACCACATATAGCAAGAACCTCCCATTTCTTTTTCTTTCTCCTCCTACTAGTCTCAGCCCCTTAACCATTTTTCACAGCACCCACAAGCACAAACCTGCTATCTACCTTCTCAACTATATCATAAAATACATAACAGGTGTTTACCTCTCTTGGGTTTTCTTGACTCTTGTAATTGTCAGATGACCTAGGTTCTTCTCCTTCACTAGCAGAGATGAACTTTTCAGATTCAGAGCTTGAGTGGGATTCTTCAGATGAAGCTTCTTTTCTTTTGACTAGCTTTTAATTTCTCGTTCAAGGCTTTTCTGAGAGGGCCGGATGCTATAATTTTTCTGGCTAAATCTAGGTTTTGGACTTTCAACTTGAGGTGTTGATGATGAGGTATTAGAGGAAATAGGTGGGGGAATTCCAGGATTGTCTTGAGGATTAGTCATGGCGGATAATTTCTGGAAATTTTGGGGATTTTTGGAGAAGAAAAGGGTTTATCAGAAGGGTTGGAGAAGAGAATGACGGTTATGAGTGATGAGAGAAGGTTTGGAGTGTATTTAAAGAGGGATCAAGATTAAGCCTGTAACGACAGCTTTTTCAGAGGCCAAAAAGAAGTCTAATCAAATTAAAGTTCCGGTCTCTTTAGAGATAAATGAGTAACGCTAGTTTTTAAGAAAAAATCTCATTTTAGTTAGACTCCTAGGATAATGAAACTGGTTCAATGCTCAACAGATAGAATTTATGAAAGTTTGGTGTAATTAGGACTTCTGCTCATGGTTGATAATTTTATCTTTATAATTATGCAAAGTATAGAAACATACCTGAACTTTCTTATGAGCATATACTGATGAACCAAGTTCTTCAAGTAAAACTTCCCTTGATCATGCCTCAAATGTCAGAATAGAAAAACTTTGTAAGAGATTAAGGATTCATATAAACACATGTCACAGGAGTATACTAATCAAAGTATTAGACTGAGTAAGAATTAGTCTAGATATTTACATTGAATTAAGAACTCCTAACCAATTTTTTTTCCATCTATTTCAATTTTTTTTTCATTGTGCATTCTGAACTGGACCTTTTAGGTGATCTTAATCATCCCTAATTCCAACCTGTTTCTTTCAAAGTTTTCTCTACTCAGTGCTTTAGTGAAGATGTCAGCTATTTGTTTATCAGTAGCACAAAATTCTATGGAGATTAACCCTTTCTCATAGTTATCTCTTAAGAAGTGGTGTCTAACATCTATGTGCTTGGTCCTTTTATGATTAACAGGGTTCTTTGTCATACTTATAGCACTAATGTTATCACAGAATATTGGTATACATCCCACTTCTATACCAAAGTCTACTAATTGTTGTTTGATCCACAGTAGTTGAGCACAACAAGTAGCTGCAGCCACATACTCAGCTTCAGTAGTAGATAGGGCTACTGAATTTTGTTTCTTGGTAGCCCATGATACAAGACATGAACCAAGAAAGTGAGCCATACCTGAGGTGCTTTTTCTATCCACTAGGAAACCTGCACAGTCAGCATCAGCATAACCTACTAGATCGAAATTACTACCTTTAGGGTACCATAGACACAATTCAGTAGTCCTCTTCAGATATCTCAATATCCTCTTGACAACAGTCAAGTGAGACTCTTTAGGATTAGCTTGAAAACGAGCATAAAGTCCTGCACTGAAAACAATGTCAGGTCTGCTGGCAGTAAGATACAAGAGGGAACCAATCATACCCCTATACAACTTTTGATCAACTGATGAACCAGGTTCATCAACATCTAATTTAGTGGCAGTTGCAATAGGTGTACCTATTTCTTTAGAGTCTTCCATTTTAAACTTCTTGATTAGTTCTTTTGTATACTTCTGCTGATGAATCATGGTTCCATTAGGACTTTGTTTGATCTGCAAGCCTAGGAAGAAATTTAGTTCACCCATCATGCTCATTTCAAACTCACTTCCCATTAATTTTGCAAAGTCCTTATTCAACCTTTCAGTAGTGGCCCCAAAAATTATGTCATCAACATATATCTGTACAACAAGAAGATCTTTACCTTTTTTCCTTAGGAACAAAGTGCTGTCAATTTTACCTTTTTTGTACCCATGCTCCAGTAGGAATTTTGATAGTCGTTCATACCAAGCTCTTGGGGCCTGTTTGATCCCATATAGAGCTTTGTCCATCTTGTACACATGCTCAGGACATTCCTTGTTTTCAAATCCTGGAGGTTTTTTCACAAATACTTCCTCCTTGAGATAGCCATTTAAGAAGGCACTTTTGATATCCATCTGATGGAGAGTGAATTCCATATGTGCTGCAAAGGCAATGAGGAGTCTGATTGCCTCTAGTCTTGCAACTGGGGCAAAGGTCTCATCATAGTCTATCCCTTCATCTTGGCTATAGCCTTGGACTACCAATCTTGCCTTGTTCCTTGTGACAGTTCCATCTTCATCAAGTTTGTTCCTAAAGACCCATTTGGTCCGAATGACTGATCTGCCCTTGGGTCTAGGAACTAGGTGCCAAACTTGACTTCTTTCAAATTGGTTTAACTCATCCTGCATTGCATTTACCCAATCTGCATCCTACAAAGTCTCAGAAATATTTTTAGGTTCAATAATAGATAAGAAAGCATCAAAAGCACACATATTATTTAATTGTGATCTGGTTTTGACTCCAGAAGTTGGATCAGTGAGAATGTTCTCAATGGGATGAGAACTTTGATACTTATGAGGTTTTACAACCATCTGGCTTCTGCTGGATGTTTCAGCAATTTGATGAGGAACAGGTTCATGACCAAGTTCCTTTAAGGGGTTTATTTAAATTCCATTTTGATTTCTTCCCCCTGTCAGGTTGCCCTGTAAGGATGAACCCGTTCCATCACATGTTCTTTCTGCAGGGACCACTTTGACTTGAGCTAATAATTCAGCCAGATCTTTAACTAGTCCAATGGCTTCATCTTCTTGTTCCTATCTCTCAGAAAGAATGTTAGTTTCATCAAATACTACATGCGCACTCTCTTCTACACACAGTGTTCTTTTATTATAAACTTTATAAGCTTTACTATGTGAAGAATATCCCAAGAACACTCTCTCATCACTTCTGGGATCAAACTTTCCTAAAGATTCTTTTCCATTATTGTGCACATAGCACTTGCAACCAAAAGCCCTAAGATGGGATATGTTTGGTTTTCTCCCTTTAAGTAACTCATAGGGAGTCTTCTCTACTAGTGGTCTGGTCATGCATCTATTTATGATGTAGCATGCAGTGTTAACAACCTCTGCCCAAAAACTGTGAGGTAATTTGCTAGATAATAACATTGTTCTGGCCATATCCTCAAGAGTTCTATTTTTTCTTTCAACTACACCATTTTGTTGTGGAGTCCTAGGGGCAGAGAAATTATGATCTATGCCATTTTTATCACAAAATTCAGCAAACTTAGAGTTTTCAAACTCAGTTCCATGATCAGACTTAATGGATGCAAGTTGATTTCCTAATTGTTTCTGAGTTTTTCTAACAAATGCAGAGAACATGTCAAATGCTTCATCTTTAGAGGTTAGAAACAAAACCCAGGTGAATCTGGAATAGTCGTCAACTAACACCATTACATATTTCTTTCCACCTCTGCTCATGGTTCTCATTAGACCACATCGATCCATATGAACCAGTTCCAACGTCTTGGACGTACTCACCATTTTCTTGGTTTTAAAGGATGTCCTTACCTGCTTCCCCCTTGCACATGCCTCACAAACTTTGTCTTCATTGAACTTGATGTTAGGTAAACCTACAACCAAGTCCTTGGAGACTAATTTGTTTAGCTGATTCAGACTAGCATGACCAAGTCTTTTGTGCCATAGGAGGGGATCATTAACCAATACACTTAAGCATGTGAGTTCATTTTCTGAAAGAGTTGACAAATCTACAATATAAATATTGTTAACTCTTTTTCCCTGCAAAACAATTTTGTCAGTGATAAGATTAATCACAAAGCACTTGGTGGAGGTAAAAGCTACAAGGTTACCTCTGTCACACAGTTGTGACACACTTATTAGGGTATATTTCAAGCCATCTATCAGGTAGACATTCTCTATGAAATGAGAATCAGTCTTGCCTACCTTACCAACCCCAATGATCTCACCTTTCTTTCCATTACCAAAGGAGACATTACCTCATTTTAGGTTCTCAAGTGAAAGGAACTGGTCCTTGTCCCTAGTCATGTGTTTTGAGCAGCCACTGTCCATATACCATATTTGGCTCCTCCCTTTCACTTGAACCTACAAAATGAAATCAGGGGTTAGTCTTAGGAACCCAAACTAGTTTGGGTCCCTTTCTATATGCAAAAGGATGGATTAAATTCCTTTTTGCCCATTCAGGCAATTTATTCTTTTCTTTAACAAAAGACTTGTTCCTTTGACTGGCCTTCTCTTTTTCATTGCACTCATATTTGTAATGGCCAGTCTTGCCATAATGTGTGCAAATTTTATTTTCAGGAAGAGTGAGGTACTTGCTTTTGGATCCTATTTAGGAGCTTGAGTTCCATAGCCAAGTCCTCTTCTGTTACTGCTATGATGCTCTTGCAACCAAGAGAGAGCATCAGATGCTTTGTTCCACTTGCAAGTTCTGTCTAGTTCATGTTTTACCTTTCCTATATCTTCTTTTAAGATTTTGATGAATTCATCTCTCTTATATAATTCATCCTTCATTTTTCCTAAATTTTCTTCTAGGGTAAGATATGTGTGATCAGCTATCTTCTTTCCTGTTCCTAATTTCAGTTTCAGATTTTCAGATCAAAGTTCTAGGACACTGTTGTCAAATTCGAGAACCTGGTTCTTCAACTCAACATTTTTGTTATCACTCTCATTGGCCCTAGACTCTAGACTTTCATATTTAGCTTTTAAATTCACACATTCCCTAGACAGAACTTCCTTTTCATTATTAATTATCTCAGATTCATCAATAAAGTCTGTTAAGAGTTCAGCTAGCCTTTCTTTAGACAAGAATTTGATCTTGTCTTTGAGATGAAGAATACTTAC
>MU730838.1:168403-205257 GCA_026770625.1 Nicotiana glauca
AAGTGAGTGAGTTTAGAGATAGCAGTTGTTAGGTTGACTCTCTGTGGATTCGACCCTGAGCTTAATACTTGGGTTTTATTTGCAACGTCCGCATAATCCTATTTAGAGGATAGACTTTGGGCGTGATTATGCTTCTACTGGAAAAATAAATAAGGAATGAAAATTAACTCAACGGCAAACGTTGAGGTTTGATAATCTCGAGGTCACTGATTTACAAAAAATGTTACCTGCAAATGGTATTTCTACGGGTCAGAATCCGATCTCACGGTAATTAACGGAGTTAATCTCGTGTTGAGCTAATCCATAATTAATAAGTGGTATGACCACTCATTCATAACAAAATTCGATTCTTGTCCGATTTAATCTACGAGGGCACGGCCCATTCATTCCCCCATGGGGACGGAACCTCAGTGTGGCCACGGCCACTTGCTGCTAGCTTACGGAGCTCACAACTATAAATACTAAAAGAGGGAGCCCTAGTAAAAGGGGACTTCTTCTTCGCCACTATTCTTAAAAGAGAAGAGGAGAAAGAAAGAGAGAGAGGGAGAGAAGGAGAAAAGTACCCATCCTGTGGGAAGATAAAATACCATTGTAAGGTTCTGAACCTCTTCATGGAGAGGCAGACCAAATCAATATCATCAATAAAAGTTGTTAATATTTCTCCTCCTAATCTTGAGTATTTATTATCATTTCTTTCCGTTGATCCATGGATTATTACGATTTGCTATAATTTACCCGTGACTCATATACATTGTTTTGTATTCATAAAGTATATTATTAAATTTTGAGCAAACAAATTGGCGTCGTCTGTGGGAATTTCCTAGCAAAATCGCATAGTTCTTCCCTGGACCAAAAGGAAAAAAACGCCGAAAAAGAACACAGAGGAAGAACAACCCCGCTTGAACAAGCCAAAACGGAACTTCCGACAAGAGGAACTCGAAGATCTCAAATCAAGATCCAAGTTCTCTCTCTCTCAGATCTCAATAGTGCGAACAAGAAGAACAAGTCCCCCCCCCCCCCCTTAAGGNCGATGAGATATCTCAAGCCAAGAGCCACCTCAAGACAGCCTACATGCCCCGATTGGGAAGATAACGCATAAACTGCTCAAGGTCTCAAGTCAAAAACGAGCTTCAGCACTCAATACCCAAAACTTGGAAACTCAGGCTATGCGCCTTCGCAAAGAAGTTCAACTATGGTTGAACCAAGACTCAGGCTATGCCCTTCGCCAAGGAGTTCAACTATGGTTGAACCAGTACTCAGGCTATGCGCCTTCGCCAAAAAGTCCAACTACAGTTGAACTGGGACTCGGGCTATGCGCCTTCGCCATCAAAGTTGATAAAGTTCAACTATGGTTGAACCAAGACTCAGGCTATGCGCCTTCGCCATCAAAATTGATAAAGTTCAACTATGGTTGAACCAAGACTCAGGCTATGCGCCTTCGCCATCAAAATTGATAAAGTTCAATAAATGTTGAACTGGGACTCAGGCTATGCGCCTTCGCCATCAAAATTGATAAAGTTCAACAACAGTTGAACTGGGACTCAGGCTATGCGCCTTCGCCAAAAAAGTTTAACTATGGTTGAACTAGAACTCAGGCTATGCGCCTTCGCCAAAAAAGTTCAACTATGATTGAACCAAGACTCAAGCTATGCGCCTTCGCCATCAAAATTGATAAAGTTCAACTATGGTTGAACCAAGACTCAGGCTATGCGCCTTTGCCATCAAAATTGATAAAGTTCAACTATGGTTGAACCAAGACTCAGGCTATGCGCCTTTGCCGTCAAAATTGATAAAGTTCAACAACAATTGAACTGGGACTCAGGTTATGCGCCTTCGCCAATAAAGTTCAACTATGGTTGAACCAAGACTCAGGCTATGCGCCTTCGCCAAAAAAGTTCAACTATGGTTGAACCAAGACTCAGGCTGTGCGCTTTCGCCATCAAAATTGATAAAGTTCAACTATGGTTGAACCAAGACTCAGGCTATGCGCCTTCGCCATCAAAATTGATAAAGTTCAACAACAGATGAATTGGGACTCAGGCTATGCACCTTCGCCAAAAAAAATCAACTATGGTTGAACCAGGACTCAGGCTATGTGCCTTCGCCAAAAAAGTTCAACTATGGTTGAACCAAGACTTAGGCTATGCGCCTTCGCCATCAAAATTAAAAAAGTTCAACTATGGTTGAACCAAGACTCAGGCTATGCGTCTTCGCCATCAAAATTGATAACTGGGACTCAGGCTATGCGCCTTCGCCATCAAAATTGATAAAGTTCAACAACAGTTAAACTAGGACTCAGGCTATGCGCCTTCGCCAAAAAAGTTCAACTATGGTTGAACCAAGACTCAGTCTATGCGCCTTCGCCATCAAAATTGATAAAGTTCAACAACAGTTGAACTGGGACTCAGGCTATGCGCCTTCTCCAGAAAGTTCAACTATGGTTGAACCAAGACTCAGGCTATGCGCCTTCGCCAAAAAAGTTCAACTATGGTTGAACCAAGACTCAGGCTATGCGCCTTCGCCAAAAAAGTTCAACTATGGTTGAACCAAGACTCAGGCTATGCGCCTTCGCCATAAAAATTGATAAAGTTCAAACAACAGTCGAACTGGGACTCAGGCTATGTGCCTTCGCCATCAAAATTGATAAGTTCAACAATAGTTGAACTAGGACTCAGGCTATGCGCCTTCGCCAAAAAAGTTCAACTATGGTTGAACCAAGACTCAGGCTATGCGTCTTCGCCATCAAAATTGATAACTGGGACTCAGGCTATGCGCCTTCGCCATCAAAATTGATAAAGTTCAACAACAGTTGAACTGGGACTCAGGCTATACGCCTTCTCCAAAAAGTTCAACTATGGTTGAACCAAGACTCAGGCTATGCGCCTTCGCCAAAAAAGTTCAACTACGGTTGAACCAAGACTCAGGCTATGTGCCTTCGCCATCAAAATTGATAAAGTTCAACAACAGTCGAACTGGGATTCTGGCTATGCGCCTTCGCCATCAAAATTGATAAAGTTTAACAACAGTTGAACTGGGACTCAGGCTATGGGCCTTCGCCAAAAAAAGTTCAACTATGGTTGAACCAAGACTCAGGCTATGCGCCTTCGCCATCAAACCCTACAAGCTCGATCTCGCTCGAACCATAAAGATAGACGCCTTCGTCCTCAAATCTAACAAGTCTAACCACAGTCGAACGGGGACTCGGACCAAGCTCCTTCACCGTTGAACTCAGCAAAACCCAACCTCCAACAAATCAAGGCACAGGTTAGGCACCCTCGCCATTCAAGTAAGTACGCCCAACTCGAACTAAGATTAGGGGCACGAAAAGTTCGGCCCCGGTCGAACTACAAGGTCGCGTTTCTTATTATCATGGCTAGCAGTTCGACTGCACCCGAACTGGGACTAAGGCTAAGTGCCACTATCGCCAGGCAACGGCTCTGACACGCTCACCCCGAGTCAAAGACGAAAAGTCGTCCACAATCAAAAACTAACATGCCTACCAGAGAAACTCAAAGGCAAATCATCCCTTTAGAAAGGGGTCATCCCCGCTTCAACTCAAAGACAAAACAGATACAAGGCAAACAACGGAAAGGAAATCTCATTTATCTACAAAGTTAATTGCGGGTCATCCCCGCTTACACCCATCCAAGGCCGATCAATAAAAAAAATAAGAAGAAGAAAAACCGAAAAAAACACAAACGCCAAACGGCAAATAAGACAAGAAAAATGCATCTTTTTTCTTGGCGCCATCCGCGCCACCATCTGCACCATCGTCAGCCTCTGGCGTCGCTGCATCAAAACCACAACCACTACGGGCCTCGCTAGCCTTTTGGCGCGCTCCCTCAAAAGCAGCTTCGGCCACGATTCCGGCCTCCCACAAATTCTTATATGCATCACGTTGGGCCTCAGCAAAAACCCAAAGTTCGCGAGCTTGGCTGGAAGAAGCGGCTTGGTCCCGCAGGCGCTGATTCTCTTCCTCCAAGGCCGTAATCCGGTCCGCCATAACTTGGGCATTCTGCTCGAAAACACCGATCCGCTCCTTGAGGTTCGCTTCTCTAAAAGCCGCAGCACCCTTTCCAACGCTAGCTGGGACTCGTGCGCGCGGATAGCCTCCTTCAACGCCTCAGCCCTCGACGAGGCATCAAACACCTAACTCGTCAAGGCTGAGACTTCACCCTCCAATGCAGCCACCTTCCCGCTCCATGCCGCTGCGGCCTCCGCCGCCTTAGCCAGGCCCTGGCGTTCACACTCGGTTATGGCCCACTTCCCCGCCTCGAGCTCCTCGTTCTTCCGACGGAGCTGCTTCTCAAGAGCACTTATTCTGCCAAGTACTTGCTGCATTTGAAGCTCCCGCCTCACCAATTCCTTGACTAGGGCCCGGCTACGGGGATCATTTCTCAAGCGCATGCACATCTCCTGGCATCGATCCCAACAGCGGCGATATTTCTCCAACACCCGCAAAAATATCACCGAGCCTATGTTAGCTCGACGGATGCCCCCCACCTCCAGCAAATAAGATTGCGAAGCAAAGGCCACGATTAGGATAAACAGCAAACTAAGGCAAAAGAAGAAGCAAACCAACGTCATACTACGCACCCTCAAGCCCATTACGGCCACCTCATTCATCATCCCGATATCCGTGATGTCCCTCAGCGACACATTCTCGAATTTCGAGCATAGCAGCCCAAACTGTGGCACCAAACTCTCCCCTTGGAGCAATAAGTTCAAATCTGTGGGAACCTCTATGAGGCGAGACCTTCCCTTTGCGCGCACTGCTGAATTCGTAAAGCCTTCTCGAAACATGCGGACGTCCTCGGGGTCCAAATCAGATTCGGACTCATACTCATCTCCTGCAGCGTCTCTTCCTCCTCCCACCACTGGCAAGGTAGAATCACCCGCCATAACCGCTAACGAAGCGCTCGACTCACCAACCTTAGCAGCCGCTGAGGAACTACCCCCTATCTCGGCGACTGGAGCTACCAACTGAGTCGCCGAAGCGACGGTATCATCATGGCCTAAGCCAACCGGGGAAACCCCCATTGCGTGTTCACTTTCAAGGGCGGGCACTACAACCGCACTCTCTTTCGCACCCGCCGGAGGGGAGTCCAAATTAATTACCATAGGAGGAGCCGGCGTGAACACGACCCTGCGCCTTATTAACAACCTCTCCTCCTCCCCGTCTGATAGCGACTCTGATCTAAGGCGCACAACCTCCGACAGTCCCGAAGTGCGTCCTGTGGTGGAGAAGGAGCCGCTGAAGATTCAACTGACGACGCCCTCGGTACGTGGCGCGGCACCGGTGCTGCAGTAAGCCGGGAAATTGCACCTGGTCGTCGGAAGGCCAATTGAGGGGCCCTGACATGCGTGCCCTCCCTGTCACAGAAAAGCAAAGTTAGTAAAAATCGAATCATAGCAGAACAGAGGAGGAAATCAACTTCTCACCTGTAGCAGGCCTACAGCCATGCCTCTCCCAGAAAGATGCCCATGTGTGTATCCCCTCAGTATGGGGGAGCACGGCTTCGACCCACCCGTATATCCCAGCTAACGGAGCCGGCGGTGACTTTTCAGCTACAAAATTGACATGAGTTAACGCTCACGAGTACAAGACATAAGGAAAAGTATAAAAAAGAATTCGACGATAAATGAACTTACGTGCATGATTCCAAGCCTCTGGGAACCCAGTGGGGCACGCCACTAAATGATCAGTCCTGATGTAAAAGAAATGCTCAAAAGGGCGAGGGTCGACCTCATCGTCCAATGTCGCAGCCAGCCCCCTCGACCCATGAGGGCACGCCTGAATCATGGTACCACGAGCTCTCTGGGGAGCGTAGAGGCTGAGCACATGTTGCAGCGTGACCACCCTACCGGCCAGCTCCGCATACTTAATAAATATTGCCAACAATTTGTAGAGGGAAGGAGTGAGCTGTCCCGGGCATACCCCGTAATAACGATAAAAATCCACCACCAGCATTGGGAGCAGGATCTTAAACCCCAACCTGAAAGGATAGGCGTAAAAAAAGCAGTATCCCCTGCGGTCGGTGTGGACCCTCTCCTTGCTTCTAGCAAGAACGATGTCTGCATGTGTGGGGATGATCCTCTGTTCCCGTAATCAGGCCACCCCAATTTCCCCCATTAACGGGGCTTCATCCACCGGATCCTCCCCACCATCAGTAGTGAAATCAATCAGCGAACCTCCAAGCCGAGGTACTACCTCGTCAACCGACGGAACTTCACCGGCCTCTACCTGTTCTACACCTCCTATTGCCGGAGGTGGCCCTTCAACTACCGGAGAATTGATCGGAAAATCCACCGGAAGAGCATCATGGGAAAAACTGCCTGCCATTGTTGATTTGTTAAAGAGAAAGAAATAAAGCTTGGTGGGAAAGACAAAGGTTATCACGATCAGAGAAAGACAGGTGAAGGTGAATTAGCAGAAGGAAAAAGTTTCTTCAGGATCACTCTCAGATAAACAACAAAGATATGAGAAGTGAATGCCTTAACCCACATTTATAGGCAACATAAATAGTTTTCGCGAAACCCAATAGCCATCATTAACTACATGACCAACCGCAAAACGGTTCAATTCTGGCAAAACGTGCGTCATTATGACAAGCTACACGAAGCGACTTCTCGGTTATCCACCAACGTCTCGCCGTTAGAATGATTGTAACGGCCTGCAAACGCTGACAGAGTGTTTCGTGCGCCTTCAAAATTCTGGACATTACCAGATATGTACCCAGCATACACTTAATGTCCCTCGGCCGCACCGTATATGGCCCGTCCCCCGTAGTCGACGGTTATGACCCCAAACAAATGTGAGGATCAGAACGTAACGAAGTTTGATCTCGCTCGAATCGTGATAAAATATCACGTACCTTCGTCGAGAAAAGGCGTTCAGTCTTGATCATACGGTGACTTGGTAACATAATAACAAGACGCTAACATTCTATAAGATTTAGGCCATCGCCAAAGAAAATTCGGTCTCGATCGAAGCAATAGTCGACCTCCTTATTCGAGTTTTTTCAAATCACAATCGATGAAGTCCGCTCATCGAGCTCGGCCAAAATACGACCTTAATAAGCGGAGGGACTAGCTGTATGGGTCAGAATTCGATCTCACAGTAATTACGAAGTTAATCTCGTCTTGAGCTAATCCATAATTAATAAGTGGTATGGCCACTCATTCATAATAGGATTCGTTTCTTGTCCGATTTAATCTACGAGAGCACGGCCCATTCATTCCCCCGTGTGGACGGAACCTCAGCGTGGTCACGGCCACTTGCTGCTAGCTTACGGAGCTCACAACTATAAATACTAAAAGAGGGAGCCCTAGTAAAAGGAGACTTCTTCTTCACCACTATTCTCAAAAGAGAAGAGGAGAGAGAAAGAGAGAGAGGGAGAGAAGGAGAAAAGTACCCATCCTGTGGGAAGATAAAATACCATTGTAAGGTTCTGAACCTCTTCATGGAGAGGTAGACCAAATCAATATTATCAATAAAAGTTGTTAATATTTCTCCTCCTAATCTTGAGTATTTATTATCATTTCTTTCAGTTGATCCATGGATTATTACGATTTGCTATGATTTACCCGTGACTCATATACATTGTTTTGTATTCATAAAGTATATTATTAACTTTTAAGCAAACAGTATTTACAATGCAAATCAAACAATTTCACCATACCTATTTGCAAATTAAAGCAATTAGAACTTAATAAGTAATAATTAAGAAATAAATGTTTGCATGCAATACACATGTCTTGAAGTTATTATTTGGTGCAAAATAGGCACGGGTAAGTTTTTGGTAAGTTTATATAATATACTTTACCATATGTGGTTAATCTTCGATTTATCATGGTCCATGGACATGTCATAAATTGACTTTGTAACTCTTCTCGCAAATCATATATACTCACATTCGTTTTGCTTGTTTAGATAAACAGAAAAATAAAAATAAATAGTAAGAAGAATTATTCCGCGAATCAAAAGTATATTATATTTATACCAATCACCATGAAAAACATATACAACACAAGTAACGTACCATATGTCATGGGCGGGTTTCTAGCCATGCCTCATGACCCCTTGGATGCACCCCATGGCGTCCTCGCAAGCCTCCCAACACCCAGCGCCATGGTCGGCCCCGAGGTCTCGGCAACTCAAGTGACAAGTGTGCATGTGCCTTTGTCGCCCCACTGATAGCCCACGCCAGCGCCCAGCGGCTGGCATATACCAACAGCGCCACACGCACAGACAATGATGGGCGCACATTTTATGATGATGCCAATAGTGCCGCGCACACAGACAATGCCGCCGCGCGCAGATTCTGATGCCTTGCCAGCGGCCAGCCGCAGGCGGACTCCAAATAGTGTCGGGCGCGCCAACAACACCGCGCACGCAGACCTTGATGCGAAAGACAAAGTTGCTGCCAACGGACCTATTTTCTGCCTTGTAGAAAACTAAGTCCTTTTTATTGTAAATATAGATTAGTTTTATTTCATGTACTTCCATTATGTTTCTCTAGCCTAGTTAAGTCTAGTCTTGTAATTTTGGTTAAATTTTTTTAAGCATTATTAGCGGGAATCAAGCAATCAAACTTTCTAGCAAGCAAACATTTCTATGTACTGGTGTCTCTCCTCCTCGACACAACCCAGCCTTTTGTAATAGCTTTCATTAATGCAATCAAGCTTTCATTCTCAATTCTCATTTTCATTTCCTCAATTGCTCTTGACATTGGTTTTTCCGTACGGCACTGACAATCTCGTCTAGCGTACGAAGCGGACCTCAGTTGGCGGACAGCAACCGCACTGACATCGGCTGCTTAGTCTTACGTCGCCTTTCCAAGGAACCTCAGGAAGGCGCCACGCAACAATTAGTATCAGAGTCTAGGCTCGACATTGGGCGAGGGAACATATTGTCATTACCACCATTGTAGAAAGTGATACTAAACTAGCAAGTAACGGTAGCAACTTTGATTATATTGAAAATACCAACTAGAGATTACAACTAAGAAAATGACAATAAGAAGAAGCTGGAGGTGAGAAGCAGAAGAAGGGGATGAGATCAGAGATACAGAGGAGTGGGATGAGAATGGAATATCTTCATAACAACTTTTTGCTAAATCACTACAATACCTACGTCTGCTATATATAACTAACTCCTGGCCCGCAGTTTTATTTAACACTCACTACATAATCCATTAGCTTTGCAGGTGGTTATTTCTTGTGTTTGGCTCTACTTAGATTGCCCTTCATCACTTCATTACCCAATTCATTCTCAATTGCCATATCAGCTTCCAACTCATCCGCCTTGTCAGCTTCGTCAAAGATTGTATTCACAACATTACCCCCATCTCCAACAAGAACCTTGTCCTCAAGGTTCAGCTCACTCGGAGGCATAGCAGCAGCAAAATCAGTCAGTTAAAAAGGTGTAATTTGATTGTCAGGCTAGCCTGTACACTTCTTGAGCATGGATATATGAAAGATAGGATGGATCAAAGCCGCAGCTGGTAGCTCCAGCTTATAGGCAACATCTCCTACCCTTTTCAAGATGCGAAATGGCCCAAAATATTTTCTACCCAGCTTATGTTGCTTTTGCATTCGCACAGAATGTTGACGATACAGTTTAAGCTTCACATAGACCTACTCCCCGACTTCATAGTTTAGTTTTGTTTGATGTTTATCAGCCAAAGATTTCATCCGTCGTTGAGCCTTAGCTAAATTATGCTTTAGAAGTTCGAAAACTGTATCTTGCTGTACAAGGAACTTCTTCACGAGTTCACTACTGCTGCTGCCCAATATATATCGAGCAATAGTAGGTGGTTCTCTACCATAAAGAGCCTGGAAAGGGGTCATTCCTGCTAAAGTTTGTAGAGCTGTGTTGTACCAATATTCTGCCTATGGTAACATAGATACCCAATCAACGGGAGAATCAGCCACAAAACAACGAAGATATTGCTCTACACATTATTGAGCCCTTCAGATTGACCATCGGTTTGGGGATGGTACGCGGTGCTCATTACTAATATGGTGCCCTGCATCCTGTTTAGTTCCTGCCAAAGGGAATGGACAAATCTTAGGTCTCAGTAAGTTACTACTGATCTTAGAGAATGTTGAGGGTAATGCAATAAAGTGGCCGAATTTAGTCAACCGATCCACTACTATCATAATAGTGACTTTGCCCCTTGAAGCTGGAAAGCAGGTGATGAAATCCATTGCTATGTCTTCAAACACCAAATCGGGCATAAGCAAAGGGTGCAATTATCCTGCTGGATGATGGTGGATATCTGTCATCTGTTGACATATTGAACAAGTTGAGACAAACGAATGCACATCCCTCCTCATATTTTTCCAATAAAAATTTGAGGCCACACGGTGCCAAGTACGGGCTATACCAGCATGTCCCCCAATGGAAGTGGCATGGAATTCCTGTAAAAGTTGGTGTCGAAGAAGGGAATCAGTAGGGATTACCAATCGTCCTTTATAAAATAAAAGACCTTCTCGAAAGGTGAAGTCAATGACAGAGTCTAGTTGCTGCATAATAGATGCCTGAATGTCAAGCAACTCCAGGTGGCTCTTGTTGAGTTCTCTCAATTCTTCAACAAGGGCATGTATTTGCATAGTAATGGCCAAATAAGTAGCATCGGGGGCTCGTGAGAGAGCATCAGCTGCTAAATTATGTTTCCCGGGGCGATATAGGATGCGAAAATCATACCCGACTAACTTACACAGCCACTTCTATTGTTCCGGGATTTGGATGACTTGTGTGGTAAGGTTACAGAGAGCTTGTTGGTCTGTAAGTATTGTGAATCTTTTGACAAGCAAGTATTGACGCCATTTACTAACAACTTGTGTAATGGAAAATATTTCACGATGATAGGTGGAAGCTCCTTGCATTGGGGGCTTAATTTTTGACTGAAGAATGCCACAGGATGCCCCTTCTAAGACAGTACAACACCAATCCCAACTCCTGATGCATCTGTTTCCACTTGAAACTCATGACTAAAATCGGGCAAAGCAAGGACAGGGGTAGATCTCAAGCATGCTTTCAAGGTTTAAAAGGCCTTTTGCACGCGATCAGTCCACAGAAAAGCATCACGACACAGTAAATCAGTTAAAAGAGCAGCAATAGAAGCGTAATGATGGATAAAACACCTGTAATACCCAGTGAGCCCCAAAAAACTCCAGACCTCCTTGTTATTTCGTGGAGCTGGCCATTGCTGTATAATGGCAATTTTGCTAGGATCCACAGCCAATCCATGAACGAATACTAAATGTCAAAGGTAATCAATAGTTGTCTGCCCAAACGAACACTTGCTCTGCTTCGCCACTAAACTGTGTTGGCATAACAGTTTCAATACTAAACTAAGATGTTCCAGATGACCAGCCCAAGTTGGACTGTAGACGAGAATATCATCAAAGAAGACCAACACAAAACGATGCAGGTAAGGACGAAAAATGAAGTTCATGGTAGCTTGAAAAGTGGATGGCTCAGTAGACAACCCGAATGTCATGATTAAAAATTCAAAGTGATCGTCATGGGTTCTAAATTTTGTCTTTTCAATATCCTCGACTCGTACCCGAATTTGATGATACCTTGATAACAAATCTAGTTTGGAGAAGAATTGCGCTCCATATAATTCATCCAATAGTTCGTCTATTGTAGGAATTGGGAAACGATTGCGCACAGTTATAGCATTGAGTGCATGATAGTCCACACTAAAATGCCAGGTACCATCCTTCTTTCGAACTAGAAATACTAGCAACGAAAAAGGACTCGTACTAGGTCGAATGACCCCTTCTTTGAGCATTTCTGAAACCAGTTGTTCCATAACTTGTTTCTGGAAGTATGGATAGCGATACGGGTTTACATTCACGGGACCGGAACCAGGCTGCAAATGGATCGCATGATCTTGAGGACACACTGGGGAAGTCATTGGGGTTTCTAAAAAACATCAGCAAATGAAGCGAGTAAGTCCTGAAGCTCGGTAGGTGGAGACCCCATCGGTACAGATTCAGAAACCACTTGTTCATCCTGAACTAGTTCCAACCCAAAAAATGAAGAGATGGCATCTGTTGAAGCTAAACGATGCAAACTGTGCAATTGCACTGGTTGGAGCATAGTTGGTGGTTCACCCTGCCATCTTATGGTTCTGCCATGATGAGAGAACTCAAGGATATGTGTGGCATAATCAGTGAGAATCGGGCCCAAAGTGGCCAACCATGACGCCCCCAGAACAAAATCAGCACCATGTAGGGCTAACATATAGAAATCCAAAACGAGCTCACAGACTTGGATAGTGAGGGGGATTTGCCAAACAATCGCATCACAGCGTAAGCGTTATCCACTACCCACCACGACATAAAAACTCAGAATCGGTTCAATGGTCAATTGAAGGAAAGTCGCGATCCTAGTTTGAATGAAATTATTTGTACTACCGCCATTGACGAGGACCTGAACTGGAGAACCATTCACATGGCCGGCAAACCTAAGAGTATTTGGAGCATGACCACCAGCTAGAGCATGGAAGGAAATAGAAGAGTGCTCTTGAACCTCAAGGCATTGAAGTTCTTCCGCTAGAGCTTCGTCAGAAAGTGGAAACTCCGGTAACTGAGTGGTAGTGTCGTGCTCTTCAGTTAACAAAAGGAGCTGGGGAAGATTTTTACACTTATGTGAAGCAGAGTACTTCTCATCACAATAATAACAGAGTCCTTTCTCCCGAAGACCCTGAATTTTGGCAGAATGAGACGTTTGAGGGGTAGACGGCCAGGCTACGTTTGTGATTTTGGGGTTGGACGTGGGTTAGGGATTGTAGAGTATGTTAGAGAAGATGGGGTAGGCAAAAAGGGATGTGTACGGGCCAAGGCTGGTTGGATTGGGCTCCAGGTAAAAGCTGTTTCTACTGGGCCTTTTTCAAAATTAATACGCCACTCCTGTAATTGGGCAACCCGAATAGCTTTATCCAAAGTTTTAGGTTCCTTGGCCAACTGAAGATTGAATATCCTCACGAAGCCTAGAAGTAAGACAACGTACCATAAACTGCTCTGGTAAGGCCATAGATTCAGTGGCCACCGCTTCAAAACGACGGTGATAGTCCTCTACTGTCGAGGTTTGCATCATCTTAGAGAGGCGACCTTCTGGTGTAACCAGCTCCCATTTGCGAAAGCGCACCAATAGTTTCTCAGTAAATAAAGGCCAATCACTTAGTTGCTTATTGCGAAACAACCAGCGGTACCAGGCTCGAGCCTCGCCGTCCAAGTAAAAAGAAGCAATAGACAGACATTCCTCCTCCATAATACTATAAAAATCAAAATAACGGTCTACCTGGAAAAGCCAATCATTTGAATCCTCACCAAATAATCGACCAAACTCTATACGTGCACCCTTATGACGTTGAGCCGTAGAGGACGATGAATTAGTGAACGGCATAGGATCGTCGACATTGTGGGGATGAGAATCATCGAGAGGGGGAAAACGAGTGTTCCACGCTGCGAGTTGAGCAGCCAGATCTGTAAGCACGGACCGATGAGAATCCATGATGGAACGAATCTCAACCAGTTCCAGTGAAGAACCCACACGGCTTTGAGATTTTTATCGGACATAAAAGGAATGAAAGCACCAATGTAGCAATATCTACTAAACTAGCAAGTAACAGTAGCAACTTTGATTATATTGAAAATACCAACTAGAGATTACAACTAAGAAAATGACAATAAGAAGAAGCTGGAGGTGAGAAGCAGAAGAAGGGGATGAGATCAGAGATACAGAGAATTGGGATGAGAAGGGAATATTTTTATAACAACTTTTTCCTAAATCACTACAATACCTACGTCTGCTATATATAACTAACTCCTAGCCCACACTTTTATTTAACACTCACTACATAATCCATTAGATTTGCAGGTGGTTGTTTCTTGCGTTTTCCTTTACCCAGATTGCCCTTCATCACTTTATTACCCAATTCATTCTCAGTTGCCATATCAGCTTCCAACTCATCCGCCTTATCAGCTTCATCGAAGATTGTATTCACAACAACCATTTCTGACCATGGTGAATCATGGGGACCGTATTGCTGCCCTCGAAGAGACGATTGACGTATTATGACCCATCATGGATATGGTGCCTGAACTAAGAACCAGCCTAGTGCAAAGGTTGGACGACCTGGACCGCAGAATGCTCCTGGCCGAAGTTGACATAGCAAACATCAGTCGTGACTCTGAAGGAGACCGGCAAACGGCAGCCACAGGGGCAGCCAAAATTTTTGGCAAATTCGAGGACCTCCAACAGGAGCGCGTCGAGGATTTAGCTCATAGAGAACAAGAGGCAGACAGAGGGACTTCCATGCAACAAACCATAGACCACCTGACAAGACTACTCAATGTTGCCAATGCTGCTCTACAAAGCCTACTTCAAGGAGGCAAAAATCAGATCAGGGGTGTTGTGAACCTCGCCCCTGTGCCACAAAAGCTTAAAATTCCGGAGCTAAAGCCATACAACGGAGCTCGGGATGCTAAAGAAGTGGAAAACTTCATCTTCGACATCGAACAGTACTTAGATGCCATGGGCGACTTCGAAGAAGCCAAAAAGGTAGCAACTGCTGCCATGTATCTTCAAAGTGTTGCTAAGCTCTGGTGGCAAGTGAAATACGAAGCCATCAAGGCTGGGGAAGATACTTTCAAGACATGGGCAGAACTGAAGGCAGCCATACGCCTGCAGTTCTTCCCTGAAAATATGGAGTACAATGCACGGAGAAACCTACCTGGAGCTCCGCCAGACCAGGTCAGTGCGGGATTATGTGCGGGAATTCTCCACGCTCATGCTTAACATACGGAATATGGGTGACAAAGACAAGCTCTTCACATTCCTGGAAGGTTTGAAACCTCATGCCCGTATGGAGCTGTAGAGAAAAAGGGTAGATACCCTTCCCGAGGCGATCCAAGTTGTTGAATGCATAGGGGATTATCACATAAAAACTCAGAAGGATAGGCCCCAGCCGCCTGTCCGAGGGGGTTGCAACGGGAGCCAGCCTAGCAATGGTGGCCCTAGCAGAAGTGGGGGGATCAAAGTGCAACCAGATACAAGACTCCTTCCTCAAGCAGCAACAACGTTGCATCCGTCAACAACAATTAGGGGAGGAAACCCCCTTCAGAATGATGCCATTGCGGCGGGCCACATTGGAACAATGAATGCCTACAGATACAGATCAATGCTCATCAGACTGTTGAGGATGAGTCAGATGATGACTTAGATGAAGCAGAACAAGTAGGTGCCTTCAATGCAATTATTGCTTCTATTCCCGATACCTTAGCGGGAACCAGTACTGGTATCCCTAAGAAGGACTCATACCCTATCGCAAAGAAAGAGAAAAAGAAGGCAGATGAGAGGCCTCCTCCTACCCAAGAGAGGACCTTAATGTTCGTTGAAATTAAATTCAACGGCAAATCCATTCGATCGACATGGGTTTTACCCACAACTGCTTAGCCTCGACTCAGGTGAAGCACCTCGGTACAGTGGTACAAAAGAGTAAGGGTCATGTCAAGTCTATCAAGTTACCACCCCAACCAGTGGGTGGAATAGCCAAAGAAGTATCCATGAAGCTTGGACCTTATGAAGGAAGATTCAACCTACGCGTCGCAATCATAGATGACTTCGAACTCATAGTGGGGTTGGAATTTCTGAGGCAAACTAACACCATACCCGTACCATATTCCAACATGCTCCTGATGATGGGAGAAAATGGGACCAAGACCAGCATCATACCGTGCATGCCCATAAAAATGGCAAATGAAAACATCACGGCCATGCAGTTGAAGAAGGGAGTAAGAAGACATGAACCTATGGTTCTAGCTACCTTTTGCAATAAGAATCAGAAGTCATATCATCGGCCTCATATGGCTGATGTCGCTCCTCAGTGTGGGAAGACTCATCAAGCAGACCAAAAGGACAAGTCAGATCGCTCATCACAAACGGGACTTCTGGAGTCACTACATGCCCTAGAAAGACCTTGGGAAAGTGTTTCCCTTAACTTCATCACAGGATTGCCCAAAGTCTGAAACCTTGCATCCATCTTGGTTGTAATAGATCGGTTTTCCACTTATGCAACCTTCATAGCAGCCCCACAAAACATATCAGCAGAATATATAGCTTGACTCTTCTTCTCGCACATTGTCAAATATTGGGGCCTGCCCCAAGACATCGTTAGTGGTCACGGCTCACGCTTCACTAGCAACTTCTGGACCCATCTCTTTAAGTGTTTCGGGTCAAAATTGAGTCACAACTCAAACTGCCATCCACCATCAGATGACCAGACGAGACGGTTCTATGGCATGCTGGAGGAATATCTTCGTCACTTTGCAACCGGATCATAACAGCATTGGGTGAAGCTTTTGGATGCTGCTCAACTGTGTTTCAATTTTCAAAAGAGCTCCAATACAAATAAGAGCACTTTTGAAATTGTTATCGGACAACAACTGCTTGTCCCGCAAATGGTGTATGCATCAAGCATGCTGAAATCTCCTCGAACTGACAACTTCTCGAGGGAATGGGAGCACAATTTGGAGATAGTGCGGAGCTATCTAGTCAATGCCCAAGAGCGGGCAAAAAGGTTCACTGATCAGAATCTTTGCTTTTTTCAACACCAAGCGGGAGACAAAGTGATGTTAAACATCCCAAGGCGGTACTTGTTCGCAGAGAGGACCCATGACCCTCGCCTACTGCAAAAACACATTGGGCCATTGTCCATTGAAAGACGCATTGGGAAAGTCACATACGAGGTTGCCATCCTATCCGGGTAGAAGATCCATCCAGTCTTCCATGTCAGTCGCCTGAGATCTCTTCGGAAAGACATGGAACATCATTCATAAAGCCAATTCACAAGACATAGGGGAACAAACCTAACATCCAACAAGAACCTGATCAATCATTATCTTGCAGGTAAGGCTCTGAGGACATCGCCAACTCAGGTGGGGGAGAATGTCATGGGCGGCTTGCCAGCCATGCGCCATGACCCTTTGGACGCACCCTATGGCATCCTAGCAAGCCTCCCAATGCCTAGCGTTATGGTCGACCTCGTGGTCTCGGCAGCGTCAAGTGACAAGCGTGCATGTGCCTCTGTCGCTCCACCAATAGCCCACGCCAGCATCCAGCAGTTGGCAGATGCCAACAGTACCGCGCACAGATAATGCCGGGCACACATTCATGATGATGCCAACAGCGTCGCGCGCACAAACAATGTCGCGTGGGCAGATCCTAATGCCTTGCCAGCGGCCAGCCGCAGGCAGACTCCAAATAGTATCGCGCGCGCCAACAGCACCGCGCGCGCAGACCCTGATGCGAAAGACAAAGTTGCTGCCAATGGACCTATTTTATGCCTTGTAAAAAACTAAGTCTTTTTCATTGTAAATATAGAGTAGGTTTATTTCATGTACTTCCATTATTTTTCTCTAGCTTAGTTAGGTCTAGTCTTGTAACTTTGGTTTAATTTTTATAAGCATTATTAGGGGGGGATCAAGCAATCAAACTTTCTAGCAAGCAAACATTTCTCTGTACTGGTGTCTCTCCCCCTCAACACCGCGCAGCCTTTTGTAATAGTTTTCATTAATGCAATCAAGCTTTCATTCTCAATTCTCATTTTTGTTCCCGTAATTGTTCTTGACATTGATTTTCCCGTACGGCATTGACAATCTCGTCTAGCGTACGGAGGGGACCTCAGTTGGCGGACAGCAACCGCACTGACCTCAGTTGCTTGGCCATACGTCGCCCTTCCAAGAAACTTCACGAAGGCACCGCGTAACAGTACTAAGGTAGTAATTAAAAATGTAGTCATATTTATGTTAAATGTGAAAACATCAAGAATGACTTCAACATTTAGATTTGGAAGGTAAACGTGCAAGTTGATAAAGAGGAAACTTCTATTGTTTCTTGTATGATGTGTTAGTTACTCCCTCCGTTTCAATTTATGTGAATATGTTTGACTGGGTACGGAGTTTAAGAAAAAATGAAGACTTTTGAAATTTGTGGTCCTAAACAAGTGCAAATGGGGCTCAGAATATTTGTGTGGTTATAAAAGGTTCTTATTAAGAATAGAGTTGTAAGATTAATCTAAATTGTTACCAAATTTAAAAAATGTTTATTTTTTTTAAATACACCAAAAAAAAAAGAACGTAGTGAGTATTAAACTACTGTATTCAGTACTAGCAGTTGACAAAACCAATGACACCATGTCCCACATGTCAAGGCTATGATTTTTAGTTATTAAACTACTGTATTCAGTACTAGCATAATTGCAAAATGAACTATGAGTTCATATAAGAACTAATTAAAATTAATTTAAGGCGAAGGTGGCTGATAGGCCCAAAGCACGAGTAACCAGCGATAACTTATAATTTCCCATCAAAGGCCAATTTATGTAACGTGAATAATAGTATAAATTGTTGGATTAGTATTTGAGAAGAGGATGTTTTGTCCCTAATTGAAAAATAAAGAAAGGAAGAAGTGTTAAAAGTATTTTTTGTCTTATATAGTTTGAATATTTTAAATGATGTATCGGAGATAAATTAAAATTTGAGTATATTATTAATAGTCAAGATTAGGACACTTGTGTACATGGGCTTTGTACCAATTAAGTATCCCGAAATTAATACTTTATGACCTACTATTTTGTTAACTAGTTTTATAGTGTCATTTTGAGTAAGTCATTAAAAAATTATATGTTAAAACAATAAATTTATACGTGTATATAAAATTAACAAAAGTAGGAAAAATTAGACATAGTTTCTTTAATGTATATCAAAGTTATGTAACTAATGTCATGGATGTATCTTTTGTAATTTTAAAAGATGTGCTATTTTAATCACATTAATATTGGCAAAAACTTTAAAGGCTAAAAGATGAAGTTCAATCTTGTGTCGATGAGGGGTTCTCCACTACCCTTATGGAATATATTGAACTTCCCTTTGGAGAATTTGGAGAACCTGGAAGACTTGCAAAGTAGTAGGTCACTTAATTTTAATATAATCTGACCTTCAATTGGGACTCCTTAGAACATACTTCTCCCACAATTACATTTTCGATTAGGATAAAATTAATGGAATTCACCCTTAAATCAAATTAAGCATAAGAAACTGGTAATATCCATGATAAACCTTAAAAGTCGATCACCTGCTAAGTAGGAAACTTGAAAAGTAAACACAAAATAAATCAACAACAGCGAAAGAGATATGAATGCCATATACCTAATAGTCCATTTAATATTGTTAGAGGACTATATTTCTAGAGGCAACGAATATAGAAATTTACAAAACCTAAGTAGATGCATATTCCTAGTATTAAAGCAACATCAATTAAAGTTATGTTTCTTAATTAATACTCCATCTGTTCCAGTTTATGTGAACGTATTTCTTTTTTGGTTCGTTCCAAAAAAAATGAATCCTTTCTAAATTTAGTAATAATTTAGCTTAAACTTACAACTTTACCCTTAATGAGAAGCTTTTACAATCACACAAATACTCTGGACCCATTTGAACTTATTTAGGACCACAAATCCCAAAAGTCTTCATTTTTTCCTTAAACTCCGTGCCCAGTCAAACAGGTTCACATAAATTGGAACGGAGGGAATAGTAAACTATCCACAAGTACGATAAGAATGTTTCCAAGGCTGGCCTTGGCCCTATACGTCTGCCACTAATCGTAATTGACATTTGACACCACGACCACTATCTCAAAGCATCGCAGGCCGTGGGCTTGCGTAATCTTAGAAAATAGTGGAACTCCAAAGCTATGAAACAAAAATTACACATGAAACACCATTAGAGGCGAATATATACCATTTTTAAATTCAATTACCGTTTTCATTGATTTGATCTTCAAAACGGAAAATGCGAATATATACCATTTGTTTTTATGTCACTCAAAGCATGACTGTACTAAATAATGACATATCATAGTAGCAGCAAGGGGCCGTAGCAAGTTAGCAACATAGACAGCAAGAAACAATACTACAAGGCTAAACATTATAATAGCAAGGAGCAATAGAGTTAAAAAGTCTAGCAAATTAGTAAGAATTGCAACATGCTGAGTAATCACACCAGCTTATGATGTCGCAATAACATATGTTTGAGTGAAGAATGGGATATTAATAAATTCACACATCCCGGATAAAAAGGAAAAAGGACAACTCGGTGCACGAAACATACGTATTCACGCAGAGTCCAGGAAAAAGTCGCACCCCAAGGGAGTGTGATGTACGCAGTCTACCCTGATACAAGTATCAGTGGCTGATTCCAAGGTTCGAACCCGTGACTTATACGTCACACATCCAATACAATATGAAATTATTCTAACAACAATATAAGATCAGCGAGATTTCTTCTGATCATATAGCTCATATAAACTCTCGGGAATTTAGCACCAATGGCACCAAACTCAATAACAGATCTAGGAGAAAAGAGCACCATTGGGTTCTGTAGTGAATTTTCAGAACTCTCTATGGTTTTAATTTTAACTAACACATAAAAGGGACCAAAATCTTTTGAACTTTTGTTTCTGATATATTGGATCTTTGTTTGAATTATCAGACTTTCTTATGTTAAAAAGATAATTTTTCTTTGAACCTCATTATTCTCTAGCTTAATTCTCCATCTTTCTTTCTAGTGCTAAATGATTCAACTAACTCTTCCCATAGTGTCTGGAATAATGAGATAATTAGCCTTATCCTTCATCCCAAGCTGACAAGAATATGGAAAGAGAGTCTCATAAATACACAGCATGAGAATAAGATTATCTTTCTTTCCCAACAATTGCAGGAAGAGAGCAGATTAAACTTTTGATAGAATTGTTAGGGTTTGTTTGGTTGCAAAGTGGGATATCCTAGGATTATAATGCTGGGATGATTATCCCACATCCTATATGGGATAAGTAATACCACCATTTTGGTATAAAATTTGTATTGGTATTAGCTAATACCAATAACCAAACATGGGAGGCAGACAATCTCAAATCATATCCCAAGATTATAATCCTAATCCCAGTAACCAAATGACCCCTTAGGATCAAATGAACAGCAAAATAAAGAGGACCATCTTCTATCTTTATGCAGAATAATGATTGATACGCTAACAGAATTGGTAAAGTCATACTATACTACTCAGAAAGAATATTGCTGACAGTTACATCAGATTCCAGCCGGAGAACAATGGAACAGAGAAGTAAACTGACGAAATTATAAACATAGGTATGACTTGCCTTTTCTTCCTTTTCTTTTGCGGTTCCCAGGCCAACTTGTATGCACCTCGACTATTCCATTGGTTACCTGCTACCTCCCAACAACATATGTACTAGGTAACTCTACCACCAAGGTTTAAGCATATGAGAAAGAGTATCTTGCCTTTTCTTGCATATATTATCTCAATAAAGAGGGCAATATGCTTGGCTTAATAAGACAAAAGAAAAGGAACCTCTAAATGCAACAAAATGCATCTTAAACGCCTTCTTTCCGGTTCCCAGTAAGACAGTAGATACAGTAATCATAGGCAAAGCTGATGATGCCAAAGAAGAAAAAAAAAGGCAATGTTATAAAACTGCATAAGTAGTATGATGACAATTACGTATGGAGTGCCATCCATGTCGAGCCTAAACATATGTGGGCTGTTCTATGCCAATCAAGAAGCGCAATATCTTTGTTTCTTTCCCTATCTCCTTCAAGACAAAACTTATACTACCTCCAAAGAACAATTTCTCATGAACGAATATCATATTACGACGACTAGTTGCATGAATAAAAAAGAGCATGCAAAGATAACCATAACAAACAACTATGTCATGGATCAAAGACAGGAAGTAACCTTTCCTCTGCCTCAACCAAAAATGAGCTCGACAAGGATTAACACAAGTACCAAACTAAAACAATTTTTGCTTAAGGAAACCCTTTGCATCGAGAATCTGTTATCCATGCATGAAATGGTCCCCTATGGAAATGCAACAACCAGACTAAGTTATACAATTCCATAGAAGAAATAGAAAACAAAAAAACCTTTAATAACTTTAGCTCAACTTAATAAAAAAAAAACAAATTAATGACTCGAAGGGAGACACACTCTAAATCGTCGCAGTTCTTTGCCTGACTTTAGCTTTCTCTGCATCAATAATTGACTCCATCAACTTAACAGAATTCTCCAACTCCCCTTCTCTATTAATTACCACATAATCAAATTCCTCCATATGCTTCACTTCCTCCCTAGCCGTGGCAATTCTCACAAGCAAAGTCTCTTTAGTCTCAGTCTTCCTATCAATCAACCTCTTCACTAATGCATCTTCACTCTCCGCCACTAAAAAGACAAACACTGCAGATTTACCCAAAATCCTCTTCAACGTCGCTGCCCCTTGTATATCAACTCTCAACACTATATCCAATCCTTTAGCCATTTGGTCCCTAATTTGCTGTTTTGGTATACCTTTATAATCCCCATACACCAATGCATACTCCAACAACTCATGTCTCTCAATCATTGTTATAAACTCTTCTTTACTCACAAAAAAATAATCTTTTCCATCAACTTCACCGGGCCTTTTACCCCGGCTCGTCGCAGTCACAACAAAATGCATATTCTCCCTAACTTCTCTAAGCCTTTTAATCACAGCATCTTTACCAACCCCACTTGGGCCACTAACCACAATGATCAAAGGATGAGGGTCGGGTACCAATGGACCTGAACTAAACGGCGACCCCACCGCCGCCTCGAGGGCCCGATACAATTCAGCCTTATCGGCAGTTTCTGGGGGTGGTATAGGGACATGGGCGGGTCTTCTTGCATCCGCCATAGCAGGAAATGATGAGACTAAACGTTTGGTTACAAAAAGTGGCCTTTTTTTCAAGATTCTTGGTGTTGAGAGGAATTGTGGTTTAGGGTCAAATAGAGCAAAAGGGTTTTTGAGATTTCGATAGAGGAGAAATGGGTCGCGGCTAGAATTTGATAAAGAGGTGTAGAGCCTACTAAATTGCATCGAATTTATATCGGATGAGAGAAGAGAAAAAGGCTGTGAAAATGGAGCGTGAATTTTACGGAGATGGACAGATAATCGGAAGTAAGGACTGTTAATGCGGGCTATTAGTTTGAGATTCTTTGACTGGTTGGGAGAAGAGTTCTAATCTAGGGTTTATCCAAATTCCTAATTCCTCACTTATTTGCAATTTGGAACGGCCTTGTTTCGGGTCAGGGCATGCGAGATTGCTAATTTTCCTAAATTGCACGGGGCCTATTTGTTCGATCACATTTAATTTATATCCAATTTTTTTTAAATTTTTAATTTGTATCCACTTTTTAAATAACTATAGTCCCTTTCTTCTTCTGCTTCTCCTGCTTCGTTTTCTTCTTTCTTCTTCTACAACAATGACTTCAACATTACTCTCTTTGATTAATGACCTCAGGGAGAGATGCAAGGCAGACCTGGATTCATTCACTGCTACTCCAGAGAACTGCTAGTTGGTTCTGTTTGCAAGATTGTTACTTCATTTTCTAGATGTTTGTTTGGTTACTCATGTATTCACATGATCGAATGTACTCCTGAAAAATTGTGTAACAGTCTGCTTGATGTAAAGTAGTAAAAAATGGTGTAACATTCTTGGTGATGATACATCACAACAGAGTGAGCCATTCTACGAAAGCTGCATTTTCCATAATGAACTGTTGTGTATATGGCCATTTCAAAGCTGTAGCAGCATCTTCACAAGTGCAAAAATTGTGTCCTGAGACAATGATATATGCCTTCTTTTCAACACTTGATCTGAACTTTTCAAGAAGAGGTGCAAGAGCTGAAGTTACCCAGTTAAAAAGACAAAATCTTCAGCTCTAGAGCTTAAGTTCCCCGGTTACAAAACAAAAACTTCAGCTCTAGAACTTAAGTTCTCCAGTTACAAAATAAAAACTTCAGATCTAGAGCTTAAGTTCCCCAATTACAAAATAAAACTTCAGCTCTATAAAGTTCGCCAGTTACAAAATAAAAACTTCAGCTCTAGAGCTGAACTTTAAGCCCGGCTACTAGAATGCTGAAGTTTTGCGTAATTGTCTTTGCTACTTCAGCCCCGTATGCTGAAGTTATGCGAAAAAGCGGGTACGCTTGCAATTTTTTTTGCAAAGCGGACACAAGTTAAAACGTGACACAAAAAGCGGGTATAGATGCAAATGATTCTGATTTTCTCAGCTTTTTTGAGGTCTCTAATTCTATTTTTTATCTCTACTTTAAAAGGAAATTTTAGGCGGCACAAAAAATATTTACGTTCATAGTTATATTTTTTAATAAATTACCATTCGTAGCTATATTTGACTTCATAGCAAATCCATCTATAGTGTTTAAACAAAAGATCAATTGTTTTGAGCTAAAACAAAAAAGCAACATGCTCTCGTAGCTTAGTTGATAGAGCACTCGCTTAGTAAGCAGAGATTTTGAGTCCGACTACCAACAAGAGCATCTTATTTACTGTATTTCTGTATAGTATCCATTACACGAACGAATACAGTTGATACATGTTGGCGAATGAATATAATTGTAACGAATACAGTTGATACATGTTGGTGAACAAATATAATTAACATATGATGTATTCGTTGTGTATCTAAATACAAGTGATACAAGTTGATAACAATTGAACAATACAAGCTAGTAACAATTGAAAATCAGCTACAAATAGTAATTAGGTAAACTATACTGATTTATGATAATTAGGGTCACCATTAAAAAGAGTTATTCAAATATAAGTGTTTTATAACCTAAAGAATGAAAATTTGAGTCATGTTTTTTTTTTGACAAACAAAGATAGATACTTATATAAAGTTAAGCTACATAGTTCATTACATCATTCTCAGAATTTGATGATCTGAGAATATTCATATTGTCTAGAGTAGCAAGCTTACACAAAACATTAGTAGCAAGTTTCTTAACTTGATAAACATGTCCAAGTCTATCTGCATCTAGCTTATTTATAATATAACTAGGGGGACTAAGTAGTAGTTGATGATCAAAAGAGTTCTGCAGAGCTTCCTTAGCCAGTCCATGCGCCACTTGGTTACCATCCCTGTATTTATGGATTATTTTCGTCTCCCTCAACTGGTGCATTAGCCACTTGCAGTATTTTACAATCATAGGGTTAGCTTCGTTGTCATTGTTTAGTAATTTGATTACCTCCGTCGAATCCGTTTCTATCACCACAGATTTGAAGTGCTAGGATTTAGCTATTAGCAATCCTTCTTTAAGAGCTTCCAGTTCCCCTTGTAATGGGGTTGTTGCTGGACAATGGTGCTGAAAACCCACTATCCAGTGTCTATGGTTGTCTCTGAAACAGCCTCCCAGGCCTGCTGTGTTTAGGTCTCTATTGAAAGCTCCATCTATGTTGAGCTTTAGATGCTCCATTAATGGTTTGTTCCATGTGATCTTAATCGCGTGATTTTTCGATATAGAATCATTTTTCTCTGTAAGTAATTTATATTCAGTGGCCAGCTGAATTGAGTTTTTAATGGTAAAACGAAAAGTAGTGTTGTTGACATTGTTATTATTATGATTTATCCATATATTCCATATAATAAAAGGGAATAGCTCAGACCATTTGAGCAATTTGGGGAGTAATGTGGGTTGAAGATCTCGCAGAAGAGGTAGCCATTGGTTATTGGTGTTGTTTGGGCTGTTGTGAAAACCTAGTTTTGCCCATGCTTCCTTCACAATTGGGCAAGTAGTAAAAATATGCTCCATGGTTTCAGTACCAGTTTTACACATTGGGCATATAGGATCTATGTTGATTCCTATATAATTTAGGTAAGTACGTGTTGGTAGTTTGTTGTGAAGACATTTCCACAGGAAATTTTTTATCTTATTGGGGCATTTGAGAGTCCAGATCCATATAAAATTTTCTAACGGGGGACTGGATTGGTTTACTAAGATAAAACAACTGTGAGAGGTGAAGAAACCATCGTTAGTCAAGTGCCAGTTTGCTGAGTCCCTAGGGTGCAAAGTAGGATGAATGGATATGATGTTGTTTCTTAGGGTTACTGGGAGAATAAAGGGAATTTTATCGAGATCCCATTTACTAGTTACCCAAATATCCTTTATTGTGAGGTTTATAGTATCTTTAGTGAGCGGACCTATTAGGAAAGATCTAAGATTTGGGAAATGTGGGATCCAGTTTGAGTCCCAAACACTTAGGTTTGAACTTGTATGGGGAATCCATCTTATGCACTTGTGGAATACTTCCCAGCCTTTGGCTATGCTTTTACAAATGAAGGAACAATTTTTAGTATTTGAGGACTGCCTGTATAGAGATGATAGGGTTAGTTTTCAGGGAGTATTGTCCTCATGAATTAGTCTCCATGATAGGCTGGCTAGATTAACTAAATTTTTGTTTCTGACAGTTTGAATACCTAGACCTCCATGATCTTCGGTGGTACAGACTGTTTTTTAATTAATAAGGTGAAGCTTCTTCTTGCAAGCAATAGGACCCCATAAGAAATTCCTCTGAATCTTGTCAATATGCTTAAGAATTTTTGGAGGCAACATGTTGTATTACATGACGTGATTAGGCAAGCTATTTAAATCTGAGTTAATAAGGATTGCTCTACCATCCATATTTAAGAAATTTGTTTTCCAAAAAGCTAGCTTGTTATTTAAGTTATCAAGAATAAATTGATAGTCTGAAGATTTAGGTTTTAAATTAGTAATTGGAAAACCTAGGTATTTACGAAAAGTCCTACTTGTTTTAATGCCAAATAGATTAGATAAGTAAATAGTGTTAGGAGTAGGACAAAATTTATAAATGACTATTTTTGATTTGGAGAAATTAATCTTTTGTCCCAATAAGAAATAGATGTGTGTAAGACATGAGAGGATATTTGTTGGTGAGCATTTATCAGTATTGCACATTAAAGTTAGATCGTCTGCATAGAAGATGTAGGAAATAGGGTATTTATCTCTCCCTATTTTCAATGGAGACCAAAGATTGATGTCTACCATATATGAAATTTGAGTTGAGAGCATATTCATACAGAGAATAAAGATGTAGGGGATAAGGGGTCACTCTGTCTTATACCTCTACTCGGACTGAAGAATTGGCTAGTATTCCCATTCACTAGAACTGAGATTTTACTGGTTGTCACACAAGTCATGATGAGCTTAAGGATTTTGGGGGGGAAATTATAATGACGGAGTGTTCTGTAAATGAATGACCACTCTAAGCGATCAAAAGCTTTCTCAAGGTCTATCTTGAAGATAATGTTTGACTTAGAGCTTTTGAATTTATTCATTCTTAATAAAAGCTCTTGAATTATTATTGCATTATCACTGGTTCTTCTCCCTTTAAGGAAGCTTGATTGGTAGGGACTAATAAGCTTTCCCAAGTGTGGTTTAAGTCTACTGACTATGATCTTTGTTATCCCCTTATAAATAGTGTTACAAAGGCATATGGGGCGGAAGTTCTTTAGATGGTTGGCATTTGCAAATTTAGGAATTAGACATAGATAAGTGTCATTTAGTCCCATTGGTAATATACCAGATTGAAAAACGTTTTGATAAAGAGTTACCACTGATCTATTGATCACATGCCAAAATTTTTGAAAAAATAATGGATGTAAACCATCAGGGCCAGGTGATTTATTAGGCTTGAAGGAGAATAAGGTGGCTCTAATTTCATTTAATTGCAAAGGATTATCTAAAGAAGATAAAACTATGGGGTTATGGCAGGCCGTGTCATTTTTTATATCCTTCCAGTTTGAAAAAGAGTGGCTTGAGGTGAAGATGTCTTGAAAGAAGGAGGTAGTATGGTCCATGATTTTTAGTGGGTCATCTATCCAATTCCCCTCACAGTCCTTAAAAGAAACGATTTTATTAATCCTTCTTTTGTTAGTAGCACTAATATGAAAGAATTTTGAGTTACTATCACCTTCGTTTAGCCAATTCATTCTAGATCTAAGTTTCCAATAATCATCTTCTATCCGGAAATAATTGTTGAATTCTACTATTAGGTTTGCTTCCAGATTAGTTAAGAAAATCACTATAACCATAGGCTTTAGACTTTTGTATACCATTGATCCTAGCCAGTAGTTTTTTCTTTTTTCTGGGGAGGTTGCCAAAGGTAATATTATTCCACTTAGTTATACAGTTTTTAAAGATGCTGGCAACTTCCGTAAAGGAGTTGTTATTCCAGCTATTTTGTACCAAAGGATCAAATTCTGGGTGCCTTGTCCAAAACTTTCTATCCTAAAAGATCGGGGAAGATTATAATTAAACTTAGGGAGTAATTCTAATTTGATGGGGTTGTAGTCGGAGTGGGTTTTTGGAAGGTGGACAACACTAGCTTTGGGAAATAAGTTGATCCAAGAGTCATTTGTAAAGATTTTATCCAATCATTCCATAATACGATTTGAAACTAATTTATTGTTATTGGACCAAATATATTTTGGCCCTTTAAAGCCTAGATCCATAAGGTTACAATAGTTAATTTTATTCCAAATTTTATAAGCACGATTTCTATTAACAGGATTACCACCCCATTTATCATTAGCATGGAGCACGTCATTAAAGTCTCCCCCGAGAGCCAAGGGCACTTATAATGATCAAAGATCCCACAAATATTATCCCACATTAGGTTTCTTTTACTAACAATCGCACTAGCATATATAGAAGAGAAAAGCCAAGTGTGACGAATGGGAAGTACCTCAATTAGTGCATGAATTTCATTATTCCTTCTAACGAAGTTGTGCACATTCACCATCGTAGTGTCCCATAACACAACCAGTCCACCTGATTGGCCTTCAGAGGGCACTTCGATCATGTCAGAAAAGCAAAACACATGCATGAGGCTGCTATGGGAGGTCATTCTGGTTTCCAGAAGAGTGACCATGCATGGATGGCGAGTATTTATCAACTCACGGAAGTTCATTTTAAACTCATCGTTGTTTCCATCCCTGATGTTCCAGATGATAATGTTCTTAGCTTGATTCATGGGGAGAGGTTGTTGGTGTTGGTGACCATTCACCAAGTTCCCTGTCCGGAATACAGGATTCCTTCTCAGACTTGGGACCAAGATCATTACATTCTTTCCCACTATGGGGGCTTGTGGTGGACGAATGTCCATTGTGCGTTTGAAGAGTGAACTTGGGCAGGCTAGTATAAGCCTCTTCTCTCGCATCTCCTCGAAGAGAAAGACTTTGACCTCGTCTAAGTTTGTTGACTCCACCATCGATTCTCCTACTAAGTCTACAAGATCGATCATTTCTTCCCCCATCTGGTTTCCTGCCTCCTGGGGAATGGGTGGTTGAGGTTGAGCCTGTCCCATATTTCCCATGTTCATGGGCATTGGAAGCTGTTGGTTTGGAACTATGGGTTCCCACACCATTAGTAGAAGGTTCAGGGCTGTTAGCTCCTGGGGGGAGAAGGGGAGGTCTAGTCCCATATTCTATGGGAGATAGGGGTTCTGATTGAAGGGAAGTGGGAGGCTCCACTGGGCATGCATGGTTTGGAGAAGACTGTTGTTCATGCCAGGTGCAAGATGTTGCATGATGTTGTTGGCCCAAATCTGATTCATATAGTTGTTCATTGCTAAGTGTAGTCCCTCCGCTACTAGTTGAGCAAGGAACTAAGAATTCTGGATCAGGATTATGCTTTCCTAGCCGTTGATATTGAGTTGTAGAGACACTGCCCTCCCCATAAGTCCTAGTTCCAACTAGGATGTTGGATGGTGATCCTGGGGAGTGGGGGTTGTGCAAAGAAGATAGGGACATTTTGAAGCTGTGGGGGGAGAGGAGGGAGGTTGTTCATGGTTGGTGCTCGGTGGTTTCTTAGAATTTGGATTAAAGGAAACCTTCTCCTTGGGTTGATGGTGAGCCTGGGCATTTTGGTAGGAGATATAGGATGGATTTAAAGGGTCTGATGCAAGGGAGCATGGAATGATTGAATCTGATTGCATGCAATTTGGATTGCTTGGCGTGCTAGGTTTAATAAGGGATTTTGCATGGATTTGATCCGGCACGTGTTCCAAGTCGTAGGACAAGTGGGAGTAAATAGTAGAGGTAATCGTTGATATAGGTTTGGTATGCTGATTAGCTAAATTAATAAGGGATTTGGTTTGTTGAGTAGGTGTTATAGGCTCATTATTGATAATGTTTGGGAGCCTTGTGTCAGTAGATAGGGGATTAATGTCGATATTAGGTCTATTAAGGATAGGGCTAATATTTTTGTCTTTTAGTGGAGTAGAGGATGCATGCACTAGTTCCAAATGGCTTGGGTTCATGCAGGCCGGGTTCATAGAGCTTAGGTTAGTATAATCAGCAGTATTATCTAAAACCATTTGCTGGTTTTCAGGTGCAAAGATTGAAAATTTATTTTTATTAATAAAATTTTTATTTTTAGCCTTGTTGTGAATTATATGAGAGTCGTTAGTAGCGTTTGACAAGGGATTAGTAGTACTAGCTATAGAGTTTTTTGCAACATATTTTAATTTGCTTGTGGTTAGGTACTTACCAGTGGCTACATCATATAATTTTACCTCAAAATTTGGATCCTTAGTTGTGGTAGAGTCTGCCTTGCTTTTCCTTTATTCTTGCTTCTTTTTATTCTTTGCAAAGGAGACTGTGTGCCAGTCATATGTTGTAGTTGAGTTCCTGCTATTGGCCTGAGGGATCTGGGGTTGGGGTTCATTAGTAGTTCTGGGATTAACCCGCATAAAGGAGCAATTTTTTGTTAGGTGCCCTAGTTTTCCGCTATTCTTACATAGAAAGTGGTCGGCTTCATATAAGATAGGTTGTTTATGGGAGCCAATGTATATAAATTTTAGTATGGGGATTCCCAGGGGTAGTTCAATGCACAATCTGCCGTATCTTCCTCTCAACGAGGATGAAGTGCATGCATCCACCTTTAGAAGTATTCCTATGGTGCTGCCTATTTTTTGTAGGAGTTGGCTATCGTAGAATTCTATGGGGAGTTGAGGTAATCTCACCCACACTGCTGAATAAGCTTGAGTGGCTTTCGTTGCAACGAAGTTTGGTTGCCACCTTTGGATAGAAAGGAAGTAGCCAAATATAAAGTATGGATCATTCCTAAGGATCGAACCCATACTGTCTTCACTTTGCAACTTAACAATGAAATACTCATTTCCTAAATCTATAAGAGGGAAGTTTTCCTGTAATTTTCAAAGGTCCTGAACTTTTCTTTTTAAGTATGTGATGAAGGGTTCTCTTGCCATAGAGCTTAATGATGAGAGAGAATTTACAAGGCTCATAGATTCTCAATCTATTGTCTTGCGAAATATAAACCATAGGTGGGATGATTCCATTTCGATCTTCTGTAACTGGAAAGGACATCTCCCGGTCTTAAACCATGGGGGAGGAAGGTGAGTGATCTGAGAAGGCAGTGTTCATAACTATATGCTCCCTTTAGTGAAGGATTTTTGATTTGAAAGAAGGGGGATTGGACTTCCAGTTCTTGAACCGCTTGGGTTTGCTTGGGAAATTGATCATCTAGTGGTTTGGGGGGGATATAAATCGATTCTAGATCAGGGATTGGGAATTGCATTGGGCAGGATCAAGAAAGAAAAGTTTATGAGGGAATGTGAAGAGTTTCGTTGTCTAGAGAGAAGTCAGAGCTTCTCTCTCTTTTTTTCGCGGCCAAAATTTTAGTCATGTCGGTTCTTGATAAGTTTAGTCCAGTGATCTAAAGTTTGGAAAAATATTTACTTGGCTATAAATAAAATTCCTAATTACCAAAAAAAGTACCAATACATTATTAATAAATTAATTAAAAACTTTGTTCAATAAAAGATATATGTACGATAATAACTTTTGATCAATAGAATAAAAATATACAAACATATCTTTTAACGGAATTGAGTGAATCTCTAATTATAGAAGTAACATATTATTCTTTATTATATGTGGTGCATTAAAATTTTAAAATATCTGATTTTATTATTGGTAATCTTAAAGATTCTACGTGGATGTTATTGAGGGACAATTTACAAAGAGCATACTATTATAAAGATGGTTGTTATTGTTATAGGTAAAAAAACGGTTATAGAAAGGTAAAATATAACATAAAAATTAATTTCGAAATTTTTTTATTTTTTATAGTGGATAGTTGTTATATAAGGATGATGTTATAAAGAGGATTGGTTGTAGGTAATTAATTTGCTTGATAACTTTAACCAGGTGGTCTGAAGTTTGTGATATAAATCTGGTGCATAAAACAATGCATCGATTCACCTTGTTCTCGCTAGAATAAGGGCTATTCATTTGGATCGGACATCTGAAAGTCGAATCGATCCGTTCAATTTCGGATTTCGATTCAGATCGGATTCGAATTGGCATAATTTTAATACAATCGATTTGATCTGAAATTATTATGGCATGTATAAATACTAAACTTTAATTTCGAATAGTTGGTACTTTCTTTATATTTTCCTCCAAGTTATTATCTTTACAATTGATGAATTTAGCTATATTGGCACCACAATATTCTCATAATTGTAGAAACATGAATTTTTCTTACTGTATTGCCTCTGTTACAAAAAAATATACATATGAGTTTACAATTTTGAGGCATAATAATCCAATCCTATCTAAACTTTAAAATTCGATCTGATTCGATATTAATTTGGATCGGATTCGAATTGTATTTTCTAGAATCCGAATTACGAAATCCGATCTGAAATGTACTAAATCCAATCTGATCCGATCCACGCACAACCCTCGTTAGAATTGCAAAATCATTTTGTATATGTTTAACCAAAAAATAGATTTTTGACCAAAACTAGAATTTAGAAGAATCGGGTTACTGATAATCGAAAAAGTATGTAAATAAAGAGACTTGGGAATGATATTATCAGGAAGCAAGTAAAATAAAGTATATTCCAATAGTGTTTCGTGTCTACAATTATTTGTGACTTTCCTTTTTATAGCGATTTTCGGGAAGACAGACTTTACATTTGTCATAATAAGATAATTATGGGCAATTACTGACTCTAAATGCTACGTTATGTAATCATATACATTAAATACATATTCTCTAACGTTTCCAGCATTTACTGCTCATTAAATGATGTATCTGGGCTCTTATTTGCTGTCAGATTCATTCCCTTTGGCTCCTCACGATCTTTGACACTTTAATGCCTTCAACGGATACGAGCATTGAATGTCTCGCGTGACTGTTCGTGTCTCTTCTGTTTAACTTGCTCGTATCTATTGTTGCTCTTGCCTATTGAATAACTTTAATTCTTTGACTGTTTGACCAGTCCACGTGTCATGACACGCCATCCCTAATATGCAAAGTAAATTTTTTCCTATACAGACAGTCCCCACCCACTTTCTATTTATTCGTCAGTCGAATATTTGGGAAGTGGATTTCATAAAAGGAGAATTTTTGTCACTATTAATGTTGTAACAAGACTGTCGCTTCAATGGTCACATCTATTTAATGTTCTTCACACGCGTCAACTCCATATTGATTCTGCAATTTGCACCCTTTTTCAAGGCTCCTTTTTACAGCCCCGCTATTCACGATGTACCAGTTGCCATTATTGTAACTCTTCCATTACTACGTTTTTCACTTTTTTGATGGTTGCTTATAAATACAGTTTTACCTTCTAACTTTTACCATAAAAACTCTTTCGAAGATTCAAAGTGTGTAAATCTTTATTCTCTTCATCTTCTTCCTCATCATGTCTTCTTCGAATCCTAACCCTAGAAAAGCCCCCGCTTTAGAAAATTATCCCAATGCCCCTGTCAGACATAGAAGGGGTGGAAGGCTTCGTAGTTTAGGATCTTCTCGTGGTGGTGGTTCTGCCATGCTTTCTTCTAACCCTGGTTCTTCTTCTAGAACCAGGTGTTCTTTTACCCAAAGATCGTCTTGGGCAAGGAAACCTCTGAACCATTACAAGAGCTTTTGGTAGAGGAAATAGTTCCTAACAATTTTTCCTTTCACTATGATAGACAATCACTTCAAATCCAAATTGAAGGTCTGGATCGTGGTGATGCTTTCCCAACTATGATTATAGAGCTTTTGGCTCCCATAGTTCGTAAAGATTGCCACTGGAAGGATGATTTTCCCATTGTAATCCTTAACCCAAACTAAAGAATTACTTCATATATGACTGGACTTTCTTTTGTTTATACATACCCTTTTACTCTTGGGTTTAAACCAGCTATCGACCCTGTGATTCTTGATTTCTATCATTTTTTCAATGTTTGTCTAGCACATATTGGCCCGTTGGTATGGAGGGTTGTGGCTTGTTTAAGACACCTGGCTAACTTAGCAGATGTTAACTTTATCTTCTCTCACATAATTCACCTTTACTCCCCGAGGTTATTTCGTAATGGTGTTTTCACCTTAGTGGCTAGGAGTAAGAGAGTGTTGGTGAGTCCAGAAGATGATAAAGATCGTTGCCGGTATGCCCGATTTGTTGCTACCCCCACAGTTGGTTTGGTGGGTGAAGGAAATGTTCCCTTTCCTAAGAAGTGGAATTTTGCACGTAAGTTTCTTACCCTTTCCCGTACTTCTTTCTTTCGAGTTTATCAATTTGTTTAACTCTGTTTTCTTCTTCTCTTCTTTTTTCTTCAGCAACCATGGGAGTTGTGGAGAGCATTCCCAATTTTTGTGGTTGGGTAGATAAATTATTAAAGGCTGCACCCATGGAGGCTAGGTCTTAGAAATACATCTCCAGTATTTATGGTTGGAGAGTGAAGACTCACGGTAAGAGTTTCTATCTTTCTCGTATGCAAAAGTTCATTGTTTTAACTTTCATCCTTTTCTTTTTGTCAGGATTCTCTATTATAGGCGTTATTGTTGATAAAGTTGCGGCCTCTCGTTTAGGAACCCAACTTTCCTTGGAAAGTGTTCAAGATATTCTTCTAAAAAGAAAAACTGCAGATGATGATAGCTCCGATGAAGAAGATGAAGGTGGCTCATTGATGACAAGGCCAAGAGTTAGGAGACGTATCGTTTCTGATGAAATTGAAACTTCCCCTCATCTTTCTCCTATTGTGCTTGTTAATCTTGTCTCTGATGATGACGTTGCCATCCCTCATGACACCCATGAGTCTATTAACCATCTTTTCGTTAGCGGTTTTAAGAGTGGTAAGTTATGTCCTATTTTGGATTAACCTCCCTTGTCTTCCTCTTCAACTCCTGTATCTTCAATTCCTTCCCTTCCTTCTTCTATCGTGTCTTTGATTCCTTCCTTACCTGCTCTATCTGCTTCCGTACCTGTTCCATCTGCCTCCGTACCTCCCTCTGCTATTTTTACTTCTTCTACCACTCCTCCTTTTACTGCCCATAATACAGAAGTGGGTTCCTCAAGTAGGAGTATAGCTATGAGGAGCGTGACTATCGAAGTTCCTGTCAATAACAGCCTCTTGAGGAAATCTGGTCAGGCAGATGTTTGTCTTGAGCCTTTAATAGGCCCAATTGAAAAGGAAAAAATGAATAGCCATAGCTGTTTGACTCTGATGAACAACATAGTTCATTCCACCTTGAAGGTATATCTCTTTCCTTACTTTGTCAGAATTTTTTCCTTTTCAAATTCTAACTTTCCTGCCTTATCATTTTTAGGCCAACCTTATTGGTACGGAGCTGATGAGCAGAGTTTCTTTATTAGAGAAGGCGGCACGCGACTCTGAAAAGGCTATTCCTGATTCAGAAAGGGCTGCTCGTGAATCTCAGTTGGAGGCAGCTACTTGGAAGGGTTCATTTGATAGTGCACAAATCACTATTGAAGATTTGCAAGAGAACAAGAATAATATGGAACAGCAGGTGAGAGCCTTATCCTCAGAGCTTGCAGTTATTAGGGCTTCTTCAAGTCAAGTAGAGCGAGAAAAAGTACGTCTTGAAGCTTCTTTCTCAGAGCAATTAACTAAAGCGAATGAGGAAATTAATGAATTGAAAGCTCTGTTGAATCAAAAAGAAGTTTATGCTGGGGATCTGATGCAGAGTTTGACTCAGGCACAAGAAGATTTGCAAACTTCTGAAAACAAGGTGCAGGCTTTGAAAAAATCTCATGTCTCTCTCCAAGCTTCTTGCAACTCAGCTTGGATGAAAATGAAGGTCTCAAGAATGAGATTGCTGCTTGGGAAAGAGATTATGAAATTCTTGAAGATAAAGCTGCGGTTTATGTAAGCTGGGCTTTTCTGAACTCTCGTCGTGATGTCTTAGTTGAAGCTAGTCTAGAAAATTTTAACCTGGAGTCAAACTTAGCTAAGGTGATGGAGACCATTGAAAAGGCCCAGCAACCATTGGACTTCCCTTCACCCGCGAATGAAGTTTTCGAAGCTGAAGTTCCCGTAGCTAATGCTCCGGTGGGCGATGTTTTTGGAGTTGATACTCCCGTGGTGAAGTTTTAGTGAGTGAGGCTCCCTTGGCTGAAACTTTTGCAGTTGAAGTCCCCATGAATACTAAAGTAACCTTGGGTGATGCACCTTCTTTAAGCTCAACCGTGCCCCTTATTGCAAGTCAAGTTAAAGATCAACCCACTTTTGTTGATGATGTTGTTCCAGTTGAGCCCGCTGATGATCCTACTTCAGTCCTTTCCTCTTAACGAAAAAAAAAATTACATTTGTTTTAAATTCCCTTTTTGCAGGTACCTGTTTGGAAAACAATGTTTAGAGTTCTTGGATTTTTTTGAGAGTTTTTGTAATCAAACCCTTGGCTATCACTTGAGGTTCGACTCAAAAATTTGTTATGGTAATTGCCAGAGGAGAAATGGCCTCATGAAGGGTTGATCTGAGCAATGATTATGGTTTATTGCATGTTTCAATTGTCGTTGGTAGTATATGAAAGTGTTGGAATGAGACCTTGGCTAATAAGAGATTTCTATCGGTATTTGGTTGTTGTGGGC
>MU730838.1:215442-236227 GCA_026770625.1 Nicotiana glauca
CCAATACCCCATTTCTTATACTTATCTTTAAAGATACCATCAATGTTGAGCTTAAGAGATGTTGTAGTGGGAGGATGCCACTTGGTTGTGATGGGGAAAGTTCCTTGCCAATATGATGATGATAGTGTTTGGAGGGTAATCGACTGCGGGAGCATTACCAGAGAATGAATTTGACTTTGCTAAAAGTACTTGGATTTTAGATCAAATAAAAATTATAACTATTGGGAGGTAAAGGGATGATTAACTTCTAGAGAGATTTGGTAGAGAAGACTCTATTGGAAGTAAGTGCCCAGACTAAAATATATATCTATAGAGTTATTGATGCTAGTGCGGCCTGTGAAATAAATCCTATTGATAATGTAGAATGAAGTTCGAATGAGAGTTTAGCGTCAAAAGATTTCTCTATTCTAAGCCTTTCTTAAATTATTTTGGTATTATCCAAAATATATGCTAATGAATAAAACAAATTTAAACATTTCATATGGAAAAACAATACTAATTCTTTGTAGATTATAATTTTATTTAATTAATAAATGACTAAGATCGATAAACGATTTATGTACTTTGTAAGGTATAGAATCTCTTGAACATTTATTTGTAGATGTCGCAAAGTTGTCATGATAAATAGAATAAGACCAGTTCAATAAATCAATTCATTGCAAAGTCTATTATTATAAGTTATCTATCACTTGTTACAAGAAGTGTGAAAGGACATTTCAATTCTTCTTCATATTTTGAATTTATCCATTTACATCATGCGAAATTTGATGAAACTACAATCTTAATGATAATGTGTAAGACTCTATTATTATTGTAATAGCTAAAGATTTATTAAAAATCTAATATATTTATAATCAAGGAAATTTACACGTTTTTAATTGTATTTGATTTTACAAATTAGTTAATATAATAATAAAAAATTGCATAAGCATGGTGTGTGTGCTTGGACTGATGATCTACGAACCTAATTTGGAGGAAAGGTTTCGTTCCTAGTAAGGGTGTACATAGGTCGGGTTGGTTCGGATTTTGCAATTACCAAACCAAACCAATTGTATCGGGTTTTTAAATCTATAGACCAAACCAACAAAAGTCGGGTTTTTCAATATCGAATTTTCTCGGATTTTTCGGGTTTTTCGTTCTGACAAACTTGGAGGCTTATTTCAGACCTCCATAAATGCAACAAATTCGAATACATAGATAATGCACTACTCTGAATTAAAGCCGTTCTTTTAGCTGTTTCAACCAAAGATAGTAATGATCACCACTCAGAATTCATACAACGATTGTACAGCTATATATATATATATATATGATAATTCAAAAGCCCAAGCTTACACACTGCTTGCTCTGTAAATTTTGTGTTCCATTAGCTTGTCTCAGTTAAATGCAAGTACTAACAAGCAGTCTTTTTTGTACAAGAACTAATAAGAACAAATATAATTTATTACATACCTACAAGAAGGAATACCAAAAGCATAGCACGAAGCTTACTAGATTATCACAATCCTGGTATTGCATTGATAACAATACAAGAGCAGTACATGGGAATTTTATGCATAAGAATTATCACATAGGATCACTCAACTTTGTAAGAGTAGACATTACACCCAAAGGTCCTAAAAAATAAATAAAAAAAGAATATATTAAACTCTAAGAAATTGGGCAACTTAGTAGACATTACAACCAGAGGAGCATATTTCCAAATTATTTGTAAAGGCATAATGACCTCACTTCAAAAAATAGTCATGAAGCAAATTGTCGTTAATCATCCCTCTAATCAATTCTCAAAGGTGGGTCTGCATATTCTGGAAAAAAAGAAGAAGAAACAATTAACATATTGAAATATTAAATAATACAAAAAAAATAACTATACTCATTAATAATTGAATATAAATTATTACCTTCTTCAATTTGCTCAATTTTCTGGACTTCTTCTAAGATGTCTTCAAACTTATATTCCTTGGAAGGTGAACGTATACATTGTTGAGTACAAATAAGTGCTTCCACTATTTTTGGTAATAAAGAACTCCTATAAGAATCCAGAATTCGATCACCTGTACTAAAAACCGACTCCGATGCAACAGTAGAAATAGGAATAGAAAGAACATCCCTTGCAATCCTTGAAATAATTGGATATTTACTAGATGAAACTTTCCACCATGTCAAGATATTAAAATCCTTGATCTTCACTACATCATCCATCAAATATATCTCGAGATCAGATTTTTTTTATAGTATTTCCCTCATCTTTCAAAAGTTTCTCCCACTTTGATTGCAACAAATCACCAACTTCACTCATACTAGTATCGCCTCCAACATTGTCATTAGAATCCTCAAAAAAAGAATCATTGTAGTTATTATACAAGCGATTTAAAATGCTTATCACATCTTCATACTTCAATCTTCCAAAAAAGAACCAAATACATCAGTAAGAATGAAGTTCACATACTTCATCTTGTATCTAGGATCCAACACAACAGCAACAACTAATAAAATATTCATATCCTCAAACTTACCCTAATATTTCTCAAGCTTACTTTTCATTCTTCCTGCCATATCTTTCAAAGTACAATCATCGCTTTTGGTATACTTTATAATAGCATTTCAAAGATTGAAAAATTCATGAAAGAAAGAGTTGGAAGTAACATATAAACTGCCTGAGAATTTTAAAGTTGTCGGATAGAAAATGTTAAGAAACTTGATAAAGCTTTCACTTTCTTCCAGTCGTCTGCAGATGGATTTCCTCTTAAAGCACTTATTTCTCGATAATACTTTTGATACTTATGGTCATCCACATATATTTTTGTAAAGGCTTTTTCAAATTTTAGAGTTGTATCTAATATTATATATGTGGAGTTCCATCTTGTTTCAACATCAAGACTTACAAGACCATGAGTATCGATCTTAGCTTTCTCAAATGACTTGAAAGAATCAAACCTTGAAGGAGAAGGCCTAACATATTTTACCGCATTTCTTACACGAGAAATAGGCTCAATTTGTTCATCTAACCCATCTTTTACAATCAAGTTTAAAATATGAGCATTGCATCTAACATGCAAAAACTCATTTTCAAGTATTACCCCTTTCCAATCATCAATACGCAACTTCAAATGCTTAATGGCAGCATCATTAGCACTTGTATTACCCAAGGTCACTGTAAACAAGTTCTCAATGCCCCAACCAAATAAACATGCTTCAATTCCCTTTGTAATAGTCTCACCTTTGTGTTCCGGTGTTGGAAAAAAGTTCAAAATTTTCTTTTGTAGATTCCATTGATCATCTATCCAATGTGCAGTGACAACCATATAAGTTAAGTTTTGTAGTGATGCCCATTTATCACTAGTGAGACATACACTTTGGTTGTTAATAAGATTTTTAAGTTTTTCCTTCTCTTCATGATAAATCCTCAAACAATGTCTAGCAATAGTTACACGAGAAGGTAATTCAAAATTAGGTAAGGCTTTAGCCATTAATTTTTTAAATCCTTCTCCTTCAACAACTCTAAAAGGTTGCTCGTCAAGAATTACAAATTTGGCAATCGCCATCCTAATTTCATCCACATTATACACTACCCTTTCAGTAGTACCCGAACCACCTTCTAGCCACCCTTATTTGATAGGTTTTAATGTTGTTTGTCTCTTATCAATGACTCTAAAGGGAGATTTGTGACTTGTAGAATTTAAATGCGACCATAATATAGTAGTCCCATTCTTGCTACATGCAGCAAATATTTTAGGACAATAATTGTATTTTGCCTTATATTTACCTCCTTTAGCAATAAATTTGGAAAAGTTATTCCGAATCTCGGACGTCTCTCTGCACTATTCCCAGATTTTAAATTTTCTGATGGAGTTATTCTTTTTTGCTTCTTAGGAGGAGTGCGTCGATGAGGAGTGTCTTCATTTTATTTTTGAGATACCACTAGCGAAGGATTATTGACAACCACCTCCGCATCTACTCTAGAAGTTGTAGTTTCCATTATTAGAAAGAGTTCCTGCAAATAGAACATATCCAGTTACTTTTTCATGAAATGCCAAATGAAAAAGAGAACAAAAAAAGGAGAAAAAAAAACACCGGATGGTAATATTTTTGAATTGTAGAACAACTAATTTTGAAAAAGGGAGGAATACAACAGATTTGCTAAATGAAAACTACACCAAAAGCTAAGGCAGTCATAAAAAGAAACCCTTATATATGTGATGCAATGCCTAGTTGATTGAATCAACAGATGATGTTAGTTTCTAAATCTTAAGGAGAAATAGAGCTCTGGATAGGCAGCTAGTGATCTTAACTTCAACGAAGAGCAGAAATATATAAAATCAGATGTCGTAACTTGTTGATTTATTACAAATGAGTGTAGGTTTCTTACCGATGAGAGCAAAAGAGAGCTAATTTGATTTCAACTGTTAAAGTTTTTTAGAACAACTTTAGTTAGGGCACTCTAGTGCTGCTTTAGGATTAGGTTTTGGTTTGGGCTCAATTATTCTTTATGGGCCAAACAAAAACAAATATTTACGTGGGCTATAATACCAAATTAAAATATTATGCTAAACACATAAATTATAATAAAAATTAAGAAATATTAATAACTTACATTCTAATAAATATTTTTATCTATCTAATATATAAAATATGTATACATGTAATGTCGGGTTGGTTTGGTTTCGGTTTGACCTTTTTTTGTTAATACCAAACCAACCCTATTGTGGTCGGGTTTTATTTTTCAATACCAAACTAAGTCAAACCAAACCACTAGTCGGGTTTCTTTTTCCGGGTTGACTCAGGTTTTCAGGTTGGTGCGGGTTATCGGTTTGGTTTGTACACCCCTAGTTTCTAGTATTAGTTAACATCAAAGGACGACCCAACAATATAGCATATGGGCCATGCACCCGCATTCTTAGCCTTATCTCAGTTCACATCAACTCTCTTTGATTGGGTCTAAAGGAAAAAAGCTCTACGGGATCGGGGGAGAGGATATCGACCTAACGGTTAAATCAGTTGGACCTAGGTTTGAATTGGTGTCACGACCCAAGCCCATGACACGTATTGTCCACTTTGGGCTTAGGCCGACACGTATTTTTCTTTCGGGTTGTGCCACATCGAGCCCCAAAAGCGCACGTACCATGTGGACTTATGTCTGTCTTATAAGGTTCTTCACTTTCCTCTCCCAATCCAATGTGAGATTCGCCTAAGATGACATGTGCACCCCTTCTTTATAAGCTTGTCAGCTAAAAGTCTATCAGTCATACTTGACCCGCCCTCATCAGCCTTATGATGTCCATGACGGTGGGCGGGATGATGAGGGCGGGTCAAGCAGGAATGTCAGGCTTTCAGGATGGCAAGCTTATGAAGAAGGGTTGTACATGTCATCTTAGGTAAATCCCACACTGGAATGGGGGAGAAAAGTGAAGAATCTTATAAGGCATGGCATAAGCTCAAATGGTACATGCGCTTTTAGAGCCCAATATGGCGTAACCTGAAAGAAAAAATCATGTGGGCCTAGGCTCAAAGCGGGCAATACGTGTCATGGACTTAGATTGTGACAATTGGTTTCTAAGGACTCGGACGACTATACATAGAAGCTGAACGACGAGAGACAGATCATCAACCAATACTGCAAACAACCTTTGATTACGCCCAACTATGCCTTATAAAAAGGACAAAGTGGTCGTTGCAAATATAATCCAGTTTACAAGTCCAGAGTCGAATCCCACTGAGAACTAAGACTCGGCTACAATTGTTCACTATCACCAAGAATACAAGCTTGAACAATTCCTAATTTATAGATAATAAGATTCTTGTGTTTAACTAACTAACTAACAAAGTAAATAATAAATTAACACTAAAGATACTACAAGTTTGAGAAAAGATTAAGGAGGTCTAGAGTTATAATTTCCCCAGTTATTGGAATCCTTCCCGCTATGTCTTCTATAATTTTACCTAAGTATTCTCCACTGATCATGAGCGCTCTGCGTGTTGTAATTCTCTCCCGAGAAATTACGACAATTCACTAGACATACTCTCCCGAGTTACGCTAGTTGGCTTTAATTACAGCTCACTTAGATCGCACACAAGGTTTCGTTATTCCTAATCCCGCCTTTAAACCCTTAGTTATTGATTCCTCACATACGTCGGAAGTGATGTTATTCAACAACTACCTAAATATGCAATCTCTCCCAAGTAATACATACTAAATAGTCACAGCTGATTGAGGGCCCTTCAATCAACCACAAGAATAATATAGTTGAACAAATAGAGAAAATACTACGACTCAATTATATAAAAACATAACAAGAATTTATCCTTCAAACGGTTCCATCAAAACCCTAGATAACAAGTTAGCTATTCATAATAGTATGTAAAACTTCAATACTAAAAGTCATAACCAACAACGAAAAATAGGAAGAGGAAGGAAAAACTCGTAGAAGAATTCTCCGCCTTGCTCCTATTGTGTCTCTACTTCCTTAGGTCGAATCTGTGTCTCAAATCTGTCCAACCTCCTCAAAATACCATTTTACATGTATATATAGGCCCAAATAATTATACCTTCTACTACGCGAAAAAGGACACATTTTCCGGACAGGACGTGCGGGGTCGCGCTTGGACCGCACTCAAAGCGCGCATATCCACTTTGATTCTGCCTGACGAGCGCGGCCTGAGCGCGACTGCGCACTTGAAGCACTTTTTTCATCCTGTTCTTTTGGGAATTCGAAAACTTAAAACATGAAAGTTGTAGCCCTTTGAGTTAGCTTTCCAACCATATATTATGGAGCCCAAATAGAGTTCTGAGCGAAACGTTATGTGTATTTTACTAGACAGTGCGTAATATGCCTACTCGATTTATCGTTTCGTTGCTCTATTATCCGTTGATCACCGAACACGATCCCGGCTTGATTCCTTGGGCTTTTACTTAGACTTCAAAACTCCAAATCACTTGAATTCATTCCATAACATCTACATAGCTTGGAATCACTCCTACAAGGCATAAAACATACAATTAGTGTAAGACACTAGCGATTAAAGCTAAAACCCAATTAAAGTGCAGTAAATTTGAGTGTAATAAGCGATTAAAATACGTAATTATAGCCTATCATCAACACCCCACACGTAAATCATTGCTCGTCCTCGAGCAAACAAACTACACTTTATGTAGACACAACTTTTTAAATAATTCTCCTAACTCATCACACCAAGAATATTTAAAATAGACTAAGCACAAAGCATAAGATCATCACCTCAAAATTTGACTCACAAGTCCCACACATTATTCACAACTCACCCACTTACTCTACCATAGAGGTCACTGACATTATCTTTCCTTCATGAATCAAGTGTCCTCACACAATAAAAGAGAGTAGTTCCACACTATAAAATTTAAGAACACTTAGGAACTCAAGATAGAAAAAATTCACTCACTCTCAGAAATAAAATTCATATGCCACAAAATATGCATCATAGGCTTGCCCGTAGTATATTACTCTACTAATCGAGCTCATTCAGTGTAGGATCAAGTAGGACTTTATTTGGTTGTAATGTAGGTTGCGAGATGGGTAGGATGCTTTAGATATAAGAGTGACTACACCTCCCTAAGCACTTTAATACATATACTTTAATATTCAAACCTCATACTTATTTCAAACCAAACTCCGCCTTCACATCAATGTATTTTACCCCGTACTTCTTTAAGCATAAGCACAATTACATTAAGAGTCACCACTTATCAAGGATTTTTTTTCACAGCAATACAACTATTTTTTCCCAATTAAAGTGGCTCTTACTTTTTCAAAACAGTGCACCTTTCTCCTTATTTCATTAGTTCCACTCAAAAGACAAACCAGTCAACCCACACTTTAACTTTTACACAGTTCATAAATAATTCAAGTGCTCATGAGAGGTTACAATGGTTCAAATAGATGGTTAATTCAAACAAATGGGTAAGGCTTGTAATGTGGTTGCCAAAGAAATAGAATTACAGGCTTAAAGGGGTTAACTATAATACGTAACAATTAGGTGGTTAAAATATACATATCTGGCTCAACAAAGAAACGCCTATATCACTTTCAAGACTGAACAAAACTACTATTTTGTTTTACAAACACACGAGGCAAGTTCTAGACATCAAATGCAATGCACAGAATACAACAAACCTCACACACACATGGCACATGACTCACTCAAGATTGGATCATCAAGACACTTTAGTCAAAGCAGTTAAGCAAAGTACATACAATTTAAGGTACTTATACAAGAGTCAAAAACTGAGCCTAAGCATCACAACCAAGATACTCACTATTCTCAAGGCATAACAAAGTCAAGAGATATTGCTTCACTTCAAAACACAACACAATGGCTCTTATTCCTAAAAAAACTAACTACACCCGGTTCAATCAAAATCCTTGGAAAAGAATCGCGGCACAAAAAAAAGCCAAGGGGTAATTGTTACACTACCTAACAAAAAAATCTTTTTCTGACTTAACCCTCAAGAAAATTGTCTAGTAGAGCTATCGTTGGGAAAAGTCCAATCTTTGCTATTTTAAAAAAATATTATTTAATTAAACTAACACAACGAAAGTAGCATGAAAAGTCACCCAGACAATCTCCTCACCCCACACTTAAAATTGTGCATTGTCCCCAATGCACATCATAACTATAAGAGGGTAAGAGAAACTCCCTGGTAGGCCAAAGGCCGAAGCACTAGCAGCTCATGGGGTACTCAGACTTCTCCTAAGCTTGATCCTTCGTGCGGGTACCTCACACTTAGTTCCAACCATTTGGTTTGTTGTTATATCCGTCCAATAGCTTTGCTTTTCAGGTTCCTAGAAATCAAAAATTGACACTACAAGAATAATACAATAATAAATAAATAAATAAACTAAATTTAAAAAAAAGCTGGGTTACCTCCCAACAAGCGCTTGATTTAACAATCAGCACGACGTGAATCACTTTTTGTCTCCACCTCGAGCTTATGAATTGAACCCCAAGTTTGATTCAAGCTTATGATTATGGTCATGGGGCAGTGGAATGAATCTAACTGGTCCAAGAAAATAATGTAGTATTCTGCACTCCTTGGCCTTTGTATGAGGTATGTAATCCTAACTTTCTGGCAAGAAGAATTCTAAAATATATGCACTTTGTTCCTCATTCCTTGACTCTTCAATTGGTTCGGATGACTCTATTTTCATATCATCATCCAAACATAATGTGGAAAAATGCTTGGAGTGTGGATCAATGCGCTCAAACACATGAGCTTCAGGACTTTCAACATCCTCAACATCAATGATACTAGAGTAAAAAAAATTTATATCCTCAAAGTCCTTGGCTGGCTCTAGTCTCATTTCTTCAACATTGATATTCTCAAATTGTAGTTCGCTAGGTTGTTGATGTTCTACTCTGATCTTCCGAATTAACACCTCAAATGCTCTTCTTGGCTACTATCCTCAACATTGGCTTGCTGAGCATTAAAAGCTCCTACCACTTGACTCAATTGAGCCTCCAACTTGCGAATAGTTGCATCTTGCCTTTCTATCTGCAATTGTTTTTCATTATTTTGTTTCAGAAGGCACTTTAATATATCCTTGATCTCCTTCAGGTCTGCATCCCCAGGTTCTTTGTTCCTGTTAACTTTACAAAAAAAGGTAGAACCATCATAGTAAGGAGTTGGGGGAAGATAAGAAATATAAGCATAACCATAAAAGTGACCATTTTTACCACCACACACATCACACACATTCCACAAATAAGATTACGTTGGTGAACATAACTCGCTCTCAAGAACGTTTTGAAAATTTTGCCACTGGTGGTTTCCTTCACAATATGTATAGAGATCAATAGTAGAATTATCTACACCTAAATTCCCATAATTCCAAGATGTCATGTTTCTCAAATCAACAGCTATAAATAAACAAACAAAAAACAAAACAAAATAAAAGTTCAAACTTGAACGCTAGCAATATATACATCTACAACTACACCGTTAGTTCCCCGGCAACAGTGTCAAAATTTGATCGCGCCCAACTATGCCTTATAAAAAGGACAAAGTTGTCGTTGCAAATATAATCTGGTTTACAAGTCCGGAGTCGAATCCCACAGAGAACTAAGGCTTAGCTACAGTTGTTCACTATTACCAAGAATACAAGCTTGAACAATTCCTAACTTATAGATATCAAGATTCTTGTGTTTAATTAACTAACTAATAAATTAAAATAATAAACTAACACTAAAGATACTGCAGGTTGGAGAAAAGATTAAAGAGGTCTAGAATTATGATTTTCCCAATTGTCGAAATCCTTCCCGATATGTCTTCTATAATTTTGCCTAAGTATTCGCTACCAATTATGAGCGCCCTGCGTGTTGTAATTCTCTCCCGAGCAATTATGATAATTTACTAGACATACTCTCCCGAGTTACACTAGCTGCCTTTAATTGCAGCTCACTTAGATCACACCCAAGGTTTCGTTATCCCTAATCCCACCTTTAAACCCTTGGTTATTAATTCCTCACATACATCGAGAGTGATGTTGTTCAACAACTACCTAAATATTCACTCTCTCCTGAGTAATACATACTAAATAGGCACAACTAATTGAGGTCCCTTCAATCAATGTCACGACCCTAAGCCCGGACCCGGTCGTGATGGCGCCTCTCGTGAAGACAAGGCTAGTCGACACACTTCTAATTCACTTTAAGTAATTAAAATAATAAATACTAAGTCTTTAATAGAAATATAATCCCAAAATAACAGTATAATTTGCGGAATTAAAAACCAACACAGCCTAACATCGGGGTGTCACCAGTCATAAGCATCTAAAACAATATCACAAGTCTGAAAGTCTACTCTACTATTACATAACTGAATCAGAAAGGAAATAAGATAGAGGGAGATTGCAGTGGGCTACGAATCGTCGGGCAGCTACCTAGTAAATCTCCGAAAATCTGCTGGATAGCCCTCAACCCTCGCTAGCTGGACCTATAGCACCCAAAGCTGCACACAGGGGTGCATGGAGTAAAGTGAGTACTCCAACTTAGTGAGTAATAACAATAAATGAATACTGAGCGATATAAAATCATGTTAAACACAACATTAAGCTATAAGAGGCAGAATAAAATCAGTAAATGCACTTTAAATAGTATAATCTCATAAATCACAGCAGTTAAACAAATAAAGAAAAATCAGCTAGAAAGGTAAACACACAAGAACCGCCCATCGGGCTCAATAACAACAACAGAATCAGCCCCTCGGGAAATATCATAGAACAATACCAGCCCTTCGGGCTATATCTCATATCACAATGGGTACCCACGCTCACTAGGGGTGTACAGACTCCAGGAGGGGCTCCTTATTGCCCAAGCGCAATATCAAGCCATCTCATGGCATCATAAAAAGGCTCTTGACCTCATATCAATCACAAGCCACCTCGTGGCGTACAATCTCAGGCCCTCGGCCTTATTATCATAATCAGTATATCACTGTTGCGTGTGCAGCCCAACCCAAAAGTGTCCTCACAATGCAGGCCCTCGGTCTTACTCAGTCAAAATCTCATAAGCCCCTCGAGAAACAGTAAAACATGAAGCTCAGCTCAAAATATCTTTTTAAAACAATCATTTAGGGTGTTTAAAACAGATTAACATAGCTGAGTTTTAAAAACAGTAAAAATATGACATTACTAAGCTCAAGTATGAAATCAAACAGTGAGGAAAATATCGGTAAAAATTCCCTAAGGGTCCAAACAGTTGGCACGAAGCCCAAATATGGCATTAGCCCGAAACATGACAATATCAAACAATTTGCTATCAAATACGCAATGAAACAATCAGTTGGGATGGACTAAGTCACAATCCCCAACGGTACACGACCCCACGCTCGTCATCTAGCGTGTGCGTCACCTCAACATAGCCGAACGCTATGTAATCCGGGTTTTCATACCCTCAGGACAACATTTAAAATCATTACTCACCTCAATCCATCCCAAACTCTAGCTTGCGATGCCTTTGCTTCTCGAGTCGGCCTCCGGATGCTCCGAATCTACCAAAATCAGAACATAACTATTAAATTATGCTAAATGGATGAAGCCCACTCGAAAATAATCGAAAAACAATACAAATTCCAAAATTACCAAAACCCAACCTCCGTGCCCACGTCTCGGAATTCAATAAATTCACATCATTATATTCCTTATCTCCCCACGAGTTCATACATATCAAAAGTTTCAAAATCCAACCACAAATGTTCTTTCAAATCTTCAATCAAAGGCCTAGGTTTCTAAGCCCTAGTTTCCTCAAATGTACTCTTAATTACAACTCTAATCCGTGAATAAATACCATAGAAACGAGTTTTTATAATCCAAAACCTTACCTAAATGATGTCTCCTTGAATTCTCTCTCCAAAATCACCCAAAGCTCCAAAATTTGTGTTTAAGAGTAGTGAAACCCTCTAAAAATCGCGAAAGAGGAAATATAAACATTCTGACCCAGACTTTTCGTAACTGCGGTCCAGAGGTCACACCTGCGTGACCGCTTCTGCGGTCCCAGGCGTCGCACCTGCGGATTCCACTTAACGGCCCAAAATCGCATCTGCGACGTTCACTCCGCAACTGTGCCATCGCAGGTGCGGTCAATCAACCGCTTCTGCGATCACAGCCTTCTTAGGACTCTTCCGCTTCTGCAACTTGTCGCCCGCATCTGCGGGGTCACACCTGCGATCCTTCAACCGCAGATCCGGTTATGACAGCAACCAAAAGGCTTCAGCTCTCAAACTCAATTCCAAGCCTTCCGTCAACCATCCGGAATCACCTCGAGGCCCCCGGGACCTCAACCAACAGCACAAACACATCATATACTACTATTCAAACTTATAACAACCTTCCAAACACGTCAAACAACATCAAAACCACCAAAACACATCGAATTCAAGCTTAAGGTTCTAAAATCTTCCGATTTTCGCTTCTGATAAAAAAGTATACCAAACCACGTCCGAATGACCTGAAATTTTGCACACACATCCCAAATGACATAATGGAGCTGCTGCAACTTCCAGAATTCCATTCCGACCCCTATATCAAAATCTCACCTATCAACCGGAAAACGCCAAAAACTCAATTTCGTCAATTTAAGCCTAAATCTACCCCGGACCTCCAAAACACATTTCGACCATGCTCTTAAGTCCCAAATCATATCCCGAAGCTATCTGAACCATCAGAACTAACATTCGAGCCCTCTAACACATAAGTCAATATCCGGTTGACTTTTTCAACTTAAGCTTTCTTAAAAGAGACTAAGTGTCTCAAACCTTATCAAAACCTTTCCGAACCCGAGCCAACCAACCCGATCACCTATAGAACTAATAAATAAAGAAAATAGAAGCAGATATGGGAGAAACGGAGTGGTAACTCATGAAACGACCGGCCAGGTCGTTACAATCAACCACAATAATAATATAGTTGAACAAATAGATAAAATACTACGGCTTAATTATATAAAAACATAACAAGAATTTATCTTTCAAAAGGTTCCATTAAAACTCTATATAACAAATTAGCTATTAATTATAGTATCTAAAACTTCAATACTAAAAGTCATAACCAACAATGAAAAATAGGAAGAGGAAGGAAAAACTCGTAGAAAAATTTTCCGCCTTGCTCCTATTGTGTCTGTGCCTCCTTAGGTCGAATCTATATCTCAAATTTGTCCAACCTCCTCAAAATATTATTTTTTCATGTATATATGCCAAGTAGGGTTGGGATCAAATAATTATACCTTCTCCTATGCGAAAAAGGAAATATTATCCGAACAGAACGTGCGTGGCCGCGCTTGGAGCGCGCTCAGACCGCGCATATCCACTTTGATTATGCCTGACAAGCGCGCCTGAAGGCGGTCCAAGCGCGGCCGCGCACTTGACACGCACTTTCACTATGTTCTGTTGGGGATTTGGAAAAACATAAAACATAAAAATTGTATCCCTTTGAGTTAGCTTTCCAACTATATATTTTGGAGCCCAAATAGAGTTCTAAACAAAAAGTTATGTGCATTTTACTAGAGAGTGCATAATATGCCTACTTGATTTGTCGTTTCGTTGCTCTATCATCCATTGATCCCCAAACACGATCCCGACTTGATTCCTTGGGCTTTTACTCAAACTTCAAAGCTTCAAATCACTTAAATATATTCCATAACATCTACATAGCTCGGAATCACTCCTATAAGGCATAAAACATATAATTAGTGCAAGACACTAGCGATTAAAGCTCAAACTCAATTAAAGTGCACTAAATTTGAATGTAATAAGCGACTAAAATACGTAATTATAGCCTACCATCAACCTTTAACAATACTTTACTATTCAACATTCTCACATGCAAGACTTTTATCTTAATTTTATGTCGCCCCCTTACTAATAATGTAGCTTAGGTATGTATCTCACGGAGACAATATTCTAATACGTGGAGTTGGACATTTATAATACATGTACAATCCCTTTTCCTTTTGTTATAAGTCCGCCATTCTATTGTTGTTCTCTATATTTTATGCATCGGGATAGACCACATTTCGTAAACTAATAGTAGACAATCTTCCGCTACATAAGCAATATTAGGTTTTATTTTTATTCTTTTCAGCTAGTGTTGATGTGATAATATTCAAAGCTTTTTAAATTTATTTTTTATGTTTATGCCTATGGTGACACGATATGATAAGTACCAAATAATTATTTGTTGAAGTTCGACGATTAGAGAGAATATGTACATAAGATTGAACAAGAACGTAGATTTTCTCTAACACGAGACAAATCATTTCGATCTTAAAACAAAACGCTTCCATAAAATAAAAATTAGTGTTGCATTTGAGGACGTATAGATTTAAAAATAGGTAAAATACATATTTTACCCATCGATTATGTACCCAAATACCTCTTAGACACATGTTAAATGCGAGAATAATATTACACATCAAAACTTTTAAAAGTGTGTCAATTACACACCACTTCGGTGTTTGACCACATACGCTTAAAAACTGCTATTACACGCACCAATCAGCATCTGATACGTGTCATAAATCGAGAGGAAAAAAATTGAAAAAGAAAACTCTGCCCCCCCCCCAGAGAAAAAAACAAAAAAGAAACACTCCCCCCTCATCTTTCCAACCCCATCATCTTCTCCACCACCACCATACAACCACCAACCCTTCCATCACAAGTACCTTCTTCCCAAACTATAGATTCAATTCTTTGCCGATTTTTAACAAGTTTTAACAACATTCATCACTAATCCGTATACAAATTTCAAATTCAAGTTCAAACTCAAAGCTTCAAACTTGTTAATGGTGTCTTTTTGAATTTTATCAAAATTAATCACCAAAATTTCAGCATAGTTTTAGTAAATTTTTACTCAACAATAATCACGAATTCAAATTAATTTCTAGGTCATGGAATACAAAAATCAATAAGACTCGATTAAATTTTCAAGCTTTTTCAAAAGGTCAATAATTGTAATTTTTAGAAGACCTAGTAGCTCTCTTTTCTTCTTCTTTTTCTTTTTCTTTTTAGTCATTGGGGTTGGAAAGGCGAAACATGAGGGGGAGACAAAACTAGGATGGGAGTTGGGGAAGAAGACGAACAGGAGGGGGGGGGGTAGGTTTTGTGTTGAGAAAATAGACATGAGTTTATATTTTTTTTTCTTTAATTTAAAAAGAAAATAGTTAAAAAAAAGGGAAAAAATTATAAAAAATTTAATTTCAGATGAATTTTTAGTTTTCACGTGCCTCTTTTATGTGAAATACACGTGTGTGACACATGGTAAAAGAGGTGTGTAATTGACACACTTTTAAAAGTTTTAATATGTAATATTATTTCCGTATTGAACAAGTGTGTAAGAGGTATTTGAGTGCAAGGTGAATGAGTAAAATATCTATTGTGCCTTAAAAATATCATTATGAATTTTGTTTTTTCTTTTTCCATTTAGTAAGTAGGAAATAAAATATACACAAATCATAATTAAGCATATATAGCTATTTATCATTACTTGGAGATGTCCCTTAGGAAAACTTTCCTTTTAGTATACAATGAGGTTGTACCTCGTATAATAAGGTTTCATAACCTAACATAGAATCTTATTTCCTCACAATATGCAAATTGACAAACCAGATATCCAATTATTACCCAAATCATTCCTTCAGACACTTACCTCAGACTCTCATTTACCCACCTACATATCTAACACCCAATCCATCAACGACACAATTGACTTAACAGATGAAATATCAAATGAGGAAGACTTAGACAACTTTATTCCATTAACGATTGATGATAAATCTCGGCTATATACTCCTTGGAAAAATACAATCATAGTCAAAGTTTTTGTCAAAACGATTGGGCACCAGATGCTAAAAATTAAAATCACAAATCTATGAAAACCTTTTGAAGAAATTCATCTCATAGACATGGGATCCAACTTTTTTCTTATAAAATTTCTTTATGAGGAGAATATGTTTAAGGCCCTAAATGCCTTGGTTCATATTAAACTACTTCCTCTCTGTTCATCGTTGGGAGTCTAAGTTCATTGTTTCAACAGCACAACTAACTTATGCTGCTCAGTGGGTACGTTTACCAGAACTTCCGACAGAGTTTTACGATTTTGAAATACTGGAAAAGGTAGGAAATAAGATAGGGCAACTCTTAAAGGTAGATACTTCCGCTACTACAAGGGGTAGGTATGGCCTCATCTGTATAGAGGTACCACTGGAAAACCCATTAGAAACACACGTCAATATAGGAACTCACAAACAGGTCCTTCTCTATGAAAGTGTGTGGTAGATTTGGGCACGCAAGCTGGAACTGTCACTTTGCTCCAACACCACCCCTAAATTCTCTCCCTTCCATACCTATCAACACACCCAGTGCTACCTCCACAATCTCCATGAATGATTCGGAGTAGAAAACTGTCACGTTTCCTAAAAAAACTAACACAAGATATGGCCGGAACACTCAATGTCGACTACAAGCCGAGGTTCACAATTCTTCTGCAGCTGCTCACTACAAACACGACGAAGGGGAAGACGGTGGACTTATCAGATACACAGATAAACACATGTAAGGTAGCTAACCTGACTACAAATCACGTATGGGCCAACACTACTAATAAAACATGTTTGTCATCTAACCCATAGATTTTTTAATAAAGAATACTTTTGCAAATTTAGAAAGTTTAGAATCATCAGTTGAAACTATCACAATTGGGTCTACTAAACCAACAACTAGTGGACCTATAAGCCCAATATCGTAAAATGATTCAATAATGGGCCAGACAAAAAAAAAAGCCGTTGAAGCCTATTCAAATAAATCACATATCCCTTATAACTCTATAAAATCCACTACACATAACATCTATGACTAGGGATGGGCGTTCGGTCGGTTCGGTTCCCTTTTAAAAAATTCAGTTCGGTTATTCGATTTTCGATTTTGTAAAAGTAATAACTGAAATAACTTCGGTTCAGTTTGATTTTTCTAATTTAGGTTCGATTTTCGATTTGAACATTATCATATTGGGCTCCTTCTATGTAATAATAGGCCCGGCGAATTTGTTTTTTTTTTTTTCAAAATTCGAAATTGCTAGAAATATTGTGTTTCTAAAAAAAAAATAGACTAAACTTTGCACGCTATTATGGATCATAAAATTCAAATATAGTGTAAATTACAGCTCTGTGTGAAATCCTCCCGGTATCTATCATATATGCTATGGAAGTTTTAATAGAGTGAAAGTCTTTAAGATTGAGAAGTTGATGGACTTACTTAATTGGGTTGAGTCTTTGATAGATTTGACCTAATATTATTAATTTATTACCTATGGGCTTAGCCTATATATAACTTAAAGAACTTATTTGCTAATAATTCGATTTTTTGGTTAACTGGACTAAATAACTTAATAACCGAAACCGAACGTAAAAATTGAAATTTTAAAATTTTAGATCGAAACCGACCGAACAAACCGATAACCAAATCTGAAATAATATTTTTTTTGGTTCGGCCGGTTTATTCGGTTCCGACCCAGCCTGTTGATACCCAATTTTAATATGCAAAATAATTTCAAAAATAGTATATATGTACATATATAGGAGTGTCCAAACGTTTTAGTATTTTTCCTAATTTTTGACAGATTTTTAAACTCATTCATTGCCCTATTTTAACAATACAAAACTAATAATTATTTTCCAAAATTATCATTTTGGTTATTCACTCCTTTTATCCTCATATTTATACCAAAATATAGTTAAGGTAATTTTTATATATTTTTTACAAATTTATTTGGTATTTTAAAAGCTAAATTGCATATAATTATAATTTTAGCCTATTTTAAGATTTAATAGCATTTTACAATTATGAAATTAGTTCCAATATTTTAAATTAATATTTATATATTATTAATTGATTTAGCACCTTAATTTATTTTCAGAATTCATTATTACTATTTTTTATAAAATAAAAAGAAAAAAGTGGCTATTTAAAATATGGCCCCATTTTTGTTTCAATTATAGCCCAAATTAATTCCCCCAATTATTCCAATTTCAATTCCAAATGGACCAGCCCAAATCCTAATTTAACCCGACCCCTGACCCATTTATCCAACTCGCCCGGCTCCCTTTTTGATCCAGGTCGTTGATCGTTTTGATCAACGGCCACGATTCACCCTTATCTTTTTTAATTCACCCAAACCCCAAACCTAATTCATTTCCCTCCAGAGACGCCGCCTTGAAACCCCTTCGTCTCTCAAACCCTCTCGGACCTTCCTCAACCCTAATAGTCTCCTATCGTCTTCAACCTCAAAACCCACTGGAAATCATGGCTTCTCCGGCCACGGTAACCTTATACTCACCCCCTGTTACTCCTATGTGCTCGATATTTGAAGAATCGAGGCCAAACTTTGAAGGTCTTCATCCAACCTGTTCCAGCTTGAGGTTTCGCGGCCATCGCCGGCCTTGCTCCGGCGTATCCTGGTCTTATGAGCCTATCTATGATTTTCGATCAAGATCGAAACTTTTCAAAGCCTTTCTCATTCTAGGGTTCTTCTGAAACCCTAACTATTCGAGGTTTTCTCTAATTTTTCTTAAATCTGTTACGTATCTATGCTCTACTTGGGTTTTTAAACGATTTCCCCAATTTTTCTTTCAAGAATTACTTTTAAAATCACTTCTCTTCGATTTAGGGTTTTCTGAAATGCTTGAAATGTTTCTCCAATTTTTTGTTTTCTTTTCTTTCTGTGTATTTGTCTCTACTGTGCTCTTATGTTTTCTTTTCTACCACGCATGTTCTTCTACTATGTTCTTATGTTTTTCCTTTTATCACGCATGTTCTTCTACTATGTTTTTTATATTTCGTTCTTTCTCCTATTGTGTTTCTATGCTATGTTTTCACATGATTTCCCACTATATTCTGCTATTTGCCTTCCACTATGACCTGATATGCTTCGCCTACTATATCCTTCTACCATGTTCTTAAGTGTTTACTGTTTCACTTCTACTTTACCTTGTTTTAAGAGACCCGTTTAAGCATATTTTTCTCTACTGTTTCTTTTACTCTTATTGTGTTTCGAATTAGTTTCTTCACTCTGTTTGCTTTGAACTTTCAACTGTATTTGCTTGCTTTCTCATGAGTTTCTGAAAGAAGTCTCTGAGCCTGTTTGACTACCTACTTCCTCATCTATGTACTTGACTCGAGGTGGAAACCCTAGGGGGTTCTGCCAAGGTTTGATTATGTGATTGAACTAGGGTTCTGTTTGAGAACCCTTGACTCTTTCGGACTAATTTCTGAGTCTATAAACTAAGTTTGAACTATTTTTGAGTCTATAAACTAAGTTTGAACTTCTTTGTTTTCATACAATTCTGAACTTTTTAAAATTCTTCTACGCTATACTCTTCTGCTGATTGGCATGCTAGTTCTTCGTGTTTAAGCGTGTTTGTATGCTTTTATATGTGTGATGAATCTTTCTCCAAAAAGGTTTTCTAACTTATGATTGATTCAGAATCCTTTTAGGTCTGATTGATTGATACTAATTTTGCTTAAGTAAAACCTTTCTTCACCTTTTCTAACTAGATTCATTCATACCAAATTCAGACCTTGTGATTTACTGGCTATTAATTGAATGACATTCCTTAAATTGTACAACCGTGTACTGTCAAGACCTTGTTCTTAAATAAACCTCTATGTATTTACCCCTCTTGTACCGCTTTGAAAAGTATTTGATTAATCTATTTCCTTAATTAGTTTTACCCGTTTGAAATCAGAATCCCTTAATTAAAGGAAAACCTTATGTAATTGATTTTCAAACTATTTTCTTACCTATTTCTGCTTGCTTGAATTCACACTTACAATCTCGCAAAAACTCATACTTGGAATATTCTTGCTTCTTGTCTACACTTTGGCTTTACAAGACTATTGCTTTCTTTGCTTGTTTCCTTGAGACTAGTATGTTCTAGTTTTTGGTTGCAGCATCACCCCAATGTGTTTTACTTACAGCCTTTACATCCATGTCTACTTTACTGTCTGTATGGAGTTAAATGTCCACTAGCATGTTAATTTCCTTTCACCTATTTCTGCTGTGAATCCCTACACCGCTGCTTTCCTCTATGTGCTTTGAGTTATAGTTCGGAACATGGAAATATACAAGTTATTGTTCATGTTTGGACTTGATCCCTTTGTGTATCCTAACTCCCAAAAACAATATGCTCTAATAGGCTGGTGGGGTGTGCCAGCATTTCCTATTGCTAGGCACTCTTAGCTTCTAAGTTATGCCCCCCCCCCCCC
>MU730838.1:236291-275814 GCA_026770625.1 Nicotiana glauca
CTCCTGTGAGCCATGCCTTGGGACCTTGAGTTCCCTTTGAACTTGGACACTTGAGGGCTGGCCCTTCCATACTGCATTATGACTCAATCCTGCAATGTAATTGGGTGTGAGCACTGCCCGGAGTCCATGAGGCTCTTAGGAAACTCTGACACACCCCAAATGAGAAAGGCTTTGGATCTTGATCTTTGGCGTGGTGTACTTCATGCTTCAGGTAGGAAACCTGAATCAGGCTCTCATTGGTTGTAATTTTTTTTTATGGTGTAGTTTCTTTCTTTTATTTTTGGACTTTAATAATTTTGTAGTGAACTTCTGGGGTGATTAGTGAAAAAGGGAAGGGTAACCTTGCATGCAAAGTGTAGATATCATGCTTATAGGGAATTACTACACTTCTGTATTAATGTATCCTGATTACAGCTTTGTACGACTGCATCCACATAGATATCTTGCTCATAGAATTTTCTGCATTTCTGCATCCATGTAGATACCATGTCTATAAGGAATTCTGCATCTCATATATAGATACCATGTCTATAAGGAATTCTGCATTATCACATATAGGTACTATGTCTGTAAGTTAACCAGAAATCCAGATCCTGCATACGCATTGGTCACTAGGAAAATCTGTTTATAGGATTAAAAACTAACAGCATTCATATATCATGCCCATAGGATTTCTGCACTCTTACTACGCCTATAAAAGTTGTTTAAAGTTAAGAACGCCTAGAAAGCATGCATATAGGAACTATCAACCAAACCTTAATCGTTCATTCACTTATAGGGCTAAAATCAGTAACGATAATGCTTAACGTCTGCAGAATTCATGCTCTTTTACCAAAACTCGCCTTTCCTAGTTAACTGACAACTTTTTTTCCTAAATCAACATACTTCTTCTCTGAAACTAATAGATATCATGCATATAGGTTTCGTTTAACACTTAGGCAAGCCATAAGGTAACTTATAAATTGAATCATATTTAGTAACTACAACCAGCAGGCAAGCTTGATTCAGACTTTTTATCTGAAATATGCAATAGATCAGTCTGCCACAACTCTTAAGTTTAATCAAACCCTAATCAGTACGTGTAAGACATGCTAGTATGCTTCTTTTTATTTTTAAGGAGGTTTGTCTGAGCATTTCTATCTGTTATGTGCTTCTCCCCATATTTGCTATATATGTGTTTTGATTGTCGCCTTAGAATTTTGTCCTTTAAAATTATAAAACCTCACACCCCTTCCCTTTAGGATTAGTAGTCCTAAATACCTCTGGGACTGATAGGATTGGGGCGGGTAATAAGGTGCAATAATTAAAATGATACCATTCCGCGTTTAATACCTTAACGGGGTAGGAAAGGGTAGATATGGATATAATGATCACGCGATAACACCACGTGTATAAATGGTTACCGGGTGTTGTGTGGGATGATCCATATATTTATAAACTTAGGACCCCCTTCCTTTACTTGTTTATTTTATTCAGAATTTCAAAACTGCTTTTTTTCTCAAACGTCAACTTCTTTAAGTGCTTTTAACTTCAATTACTTGCAACAATTATGTGAAACCCCCCATATTTGTAACTCTTACTTGTCTACTTGTTGTTTGCACTTAAAGTCACAATTATAGTATGGTCGGGAATCATACTAGTGGATCTCGTGGGCTCCCTAACACCTTCCCTTAGGGATAATTTCGAGCCCTTACCCAATATTTGGTTTTCTAAATCAAAGTTTTTCTTAGTGTCCTAATGCACTTAATCATTAGGTGGCGACTCTTCAATTCAAACCCAATTCCCAAAAGGGAACGAGTTGTCCTCCCAAATGTCATAAATTCGATTCGCGAGAAAAAGGGGGCATCGACAACATGGCGACTCTGCTGGGGATTTCTTCAAGGCTTTTACCATTTCATGCTATTTGTGACTTTATGCTTATTTATATGTCTTTATTTGTTTAAATGCTTTTAAGTATTTTTTTCTCTTCTACCTTGGAACTAACTTGGATCTTTGTTTCTTTCCTTTATTTCTCTTAATGCTTTTCTTTATCGCTTTCCTTTAATACTGTTGTAAATTATGAGAAACTGTTATAATTATTACTTTATGGGCGTGCAAATACGTGACAACTTGTTTGATTATTGTAACTGCATATTCAACATCATATTTCATTCGCACTAAACAAAATACCATAGCAATGCTTATAATGAGTGGTTGAGCTCTTCCAATATTATCACCCCCTAAATCCGGCAAAGGCATATTTGCGGTAAAACCAGTCGATCAACGGTGTAGTCGACGGTTCCGCGCCTTTCCCTCTTGAGTTGTCCGCTCAAGGGTACTGTAGACATGTAATTTTTGACCCTCCCCGAGATTTTTCCTATTTTAGCATCTAAATACTCAGTTTAGGTCTAATATGATTATTTCAACTAATTTTGACTCTTTTACATTATTTTTATCACAAAATTGAAAAATACAAAAATAGTTCCATATTTCTCTATTTAATTTATGTATTAAACATTTTTAGAAGGATATGTTACTTTGAACCTATTTTATTTTAATATAATCTTTAAAAGTACCAAAAATAGTTTCAACTTTAATTTTATTTTAAATATAATAGTTTACTAAAATTAATTAAGAGTTATTTTATATCTTCTTATAAGTATATTTAGAGGTAAATTAAATTTTCAGTATTTTCTTAGTCCAAGTTGAATTCTTGCAAGGAAATGGCCCAATTTTAACAAGCCCAAATCTTCCCAAACCATGTAACCCACAATTAACCTTAGCCCAACACCCTTTCCCTTTAATTAAAAAACCTAAAATACACTTTAGCAAATCAGCCATTATTGGACAATTTTGGAGACCTAAAGTTAGAGACGAAAACTCTTCTTCTTCCAAAAACCTTAGAGGACAACCATGGAACAAAGCCTAACCTAGCAACACCATAACCTAACTGAGCAGCACCATAACCAATTCACAGCCGCCCAAATCACCACCCTTCAGCCGCCGGCCAGATCCTCCAATACCATCCCAAACGACCACCCTTCAACACCACCCCAAACAACCACCATGACTGTTTGAAACTGGCGAAGACCCCCTGATCTCTATCTTCTCCACACACACTCACGAACGACCCCTTCAACCCTAAACCAAAAACCCCTGCTCAAGACCTCACGAGACGAAGCACCACCGACCCCACCAGACCCACCGTCCACCAGCAACGGCGTCGACCAGACCTACAACGACCATCCAACAACGCATGCTTCTATCAACCAGCGACATACCACCCTTGAACTCCTCATCAGCTTCCCTTCTTCGAAAAACATACAAGACATAACAGAAAAGAGCCCCTAAATCTGAGAGAAAAAATCGAGTTGAGAAAAGAAGAATCTGTTCGTTTTTTGTTTTCATATTTTGGGTCCTAAAATGAATTTTTCTTTAAATGTTGGAATTGGGTTCAAATCCGATTGATTGGAATTGATATTTGGGGTTGGTTCGTTCGAGTTCCGACCGCGGCTCATCACATTTTTTAATTCAAACCGGTGAAGTAATCAATTTCCATCCATACCGAGGTCCATTTCTTACTCTTCTCCTCAACTATCTGTGTATTTACTGCTGTGTTGACGAATTAAAGCCATATGTGATTGATATTATACATACATTTGTCTGGTTGGAATTTTTGTTGTTTCCCGATGCACTTTCATTGGTTTTGAGAATTAATGTTGAATCGTTTGATTGTTAGTAAGCCCAGTTAAAAGAAAGAGTAACGAGGTGGTGCTTTGAAAGCTTCCAATTAAAATGGGTTGTGGATTGACAAACTTCGGAAAAGAATTTTTGGCCAAGATTAGTGAAATGAATTTGGAATGTGGTGTTGGAATATAAGAAAAAAAATTGAGATTTGAATGCTATATATCTATTATTTTATTTTACTGAATTAACGTTAGAAACATGCTTCATACAGACAACACCTGGGTATAAAAACTTTAGAATTTTTGTTAATTTAAAGCGCGAGGTCGTTCCCGTAGTTAAATTTATCCAAGGAATGCCCCGTGAAGTTTGTATATATTATTATCCGGGGTATGTCCCGAAGGACTATGTAAATATTTTGGAGGCCATGGCGAGCATGGTGGAGAAGTCGTAGTATAGGTTAGCTTAGGATTTTTCTTTTCTTTTCCTTTTCATTTTCTGTCATTTAGGTGGAGACGACCTCGAGCCTCTTATGTGTTTATTTGATTTCTGTGTGTTTTACCTTAATTTGAATGTTTTAAAAGCCGACTAGATCGAGTACGCAACCGTGACCTTCACGGGACTTGGGGAGTGCCTAACCCCTTCTCCCCTAGTCAAATGAACCTATTTACCCGAATCTCTGGTGTGGACTTAGTCTTAGAGTCCAAAATATTTTAAATGGAAAAATTATTTTTTTTAAAACAGTAACCTGGCACACCGAAATCAAATGTCAGGTGGCGACTCTGAGTTAATCCTTTTTAACACAAATTTTTGTCACTTTCTAATTGAAAAATCCTTTCAAGCTTTACTAAATCTTTTTATTTATTTAAGAGGGTTTAGTGAAAGTTTATTTTTAAAAAAGGGGTATGACATCTCTAGCGATTCTGCTGGAGAGTTGCGGGTTCGAGCTAGTACTTGATTTTGTTGGCTTTTAGAGTATTTGGTTGAGGTTTTGATGCTTTTTCATTAGCTTTACTTGATTTTTATTATGTTTTTATATTTTATTATTTGCTAGTCGCTTATTTGTTTACAGTTTTTGCTTTATGTGTTTACTGCTGTATAATTGTCATCATTTGCATAACCCCAAGTCTTCTTTCTGCAACAAGTCTTCCGGAGTACGTTTGAGCGTACACGGCCTTTTTTTGAGTCACCCGTATCTTTAGGGGGTGGCGTGGGAGCGCGGAGTGGGTGGACATCTAGAGCAGCTGCCATCAACCACGTGCCACCCCGAATTGCCTTGTCTAGTGAATCCAAATCATAGGTCAGCCTTTAGGTCACACTTATGTGCATCATATTATTTAAACCTACCAGGGTTCGGTTCCGGGCACCGTGTCCCGTTGTAGGAGGCCTATCCAAATTATATCAAAATGGACTTATGGCCCAAAAAGACATTTATTCATCCTTGTGTGTTACATGTTGCATCTCTTTAGGGGTAAAAGGGTCATTTAACGGACCAATGATATTTGAGGGTGAAATATAAAATGAAGTAGGTAATTTTACACTTTTTCATTATTTTCTAAAAATGAAAAAGAAAATCCAAAAAAGATTTTACACTTTTCCATTATTTTCCAAAAAAGACAAAAAAAATTGAAAATAGAAAATCCAAAAAGATTTTACACTTTCCCATTATTTTCCAAAAATAAAAAAGAAAATTCAAAAAAGATTTTACACTTTTCCATCATTTTTCAAAAAATTCAAAAAAAAAAGAGGAAAAAAGAAAATCCAAAAAGATTTACATCTTTTATCATTTTCTAAAATTCAAAAAAAAAAAGAAGAAAAAGAAAATCCAAAAAGATTTTACATTTTCCATCATTTCTCAAAAAGGCAAAAATGGTTTTCCCAAATTAATTGCATTTTTTTAAAGTTTTCCTCCATGTCCGATCTTTTCGAACTACGTGAATCTGATTCTCGTCTTTCGGGGCGTGATACGTAGGCAACTCACATAGGGTCCGGTCTTCCTAGTGTCTTAGGTTCTTGGCTTTGCGGGATCTTAGCCAAATCTTGCATGTCTAGCCACTTTTGGCCATATCGGCCATTGTTCAAAATGGGGTCATTTTCGCAAAAAGTGGTTCAATAACCCATATTTTCGGATTTTGAAGTCAAGACCATTGCATGCACGAGCTGCTTGAGGAAACTTTTTTATTTTTTTAGTCAATCTTATGTTGTTTTTAAATTTTTAGTCTTGTACAGTATTATCTAGTCTGTCGATCTAGTTAAGATTGTCGAGTCTTTTGCTATAGTACTTCTTATTTTGTATTTGAAAAACCAAAAAAAAGTTTTAAATGAAAAATTCAAAAAGATTTTTGTTTCTTAGTTTATTTTGTCCATTACTTTTTCAGAACTACGCTTCATCTGATTCATGAGGGACATAATACGTAAGCAACATACATAGGGTTCGATCGAATCATCTTTTGAAAACAAAAAAAACAAAAAAAGAGATGAAATTGTGCATGTGAGAAATGAGAGGAAAAAAAGAGAGTGATATCAGAAAGAAAAGAGGGGGAAAGAAATGAAAAACCAAGCGGTGTTAGAAAGAAAAATGAAAAAGGAAATGGGTCAAGAAGAGTGAAATTGGGATGATGCCATATGACCTTCGTACTCTCGAAGCCATTCTAGAACAGTTAATTGTGAAAAGGTGCATTGCACGCAATGTGATATTTCTATCTGATAAATTCTCTAACCCTAACATGTTGGCTTTGTTTTGATCCTCTTTGTTACTTTCATTGTTATCATAACAGAAGGTGGTTAGTTTGTGGCACTTTGGCGATTCATCCGGACATCACAAGGTCAAAGAGCAAGGTGTCTATGGCTAGCAAAGACTTGGACACATGAGTTGTTGACTCGTCGAAGGAGTTTTTGGAGTCGAAGATTGAATTGAAAGAGGATGTTCAAAGGTTAAAACAACAGATGGCAGAAATATATCAGTCTTGGATCAGGGGGCATCCTCCACCTTCACTCCCTACTAACTACACTGAAAACCTTACAACTATCCCACCGCTATCACAAGCCCAGGTTCCAACTACCACTGATATTTCCCTTTAACACGCCCTGGGATTCACCCCTTACAACTCCTACCCCGGCACTTCCTCCCAAATTTTCCATGCTCCACCATCCAAAACAACCTCATACCTTGCTCCGACATCTGCTCCTATTTTTGTAGCTCCTCCATCAGCTACTCTTCCTCGATCCTCTAGCGAGACTGTGTTCAAAGTCCCCGATGCCCAAGGAAAGAGACCCAAGGAAAGTTTTAGGGAGTTTTGGTTCAGATGGAATGAACAAGTTGCTCGGGTCAGTTCTCTGATTGATAGAAAAGATGTTGTTGAGCCCCGCCAACGACATGATCCAAGGGGCATTCCTGCTAAATGCGTTCAGCCTCAATACCGATCTATAAATATCCTCATGCTCCAGATAATCCTCACCAATGCTACTTTCCTCCACAAAATCCCCAAAGTCACACCTCACCTCCCCAGTACTCTATCCACAATGCACCGCCATATGCTCCACACTCATAAAACTCGCAACGGCTTGCACTGACTCCACAAATGTCTTAACCAACTCTACAAGCATATCAACCCCCTACCCCAAAGAGGTTCCAACCAAGGCCGGAGTACAAAATGAGAAGGCAACAGCAAAGAGAAAAGTCTTTCACTCCAATCGGAGAATCATACACAAGCTTGTTTAAAAAGTTAAAATAGTCAGGCCTGATTGAGCCGCTCATCGGCTATACTCCGGACCCATATACAAAAGGTTTTGATCTTATTGTACGGTGCATGTACCACTTTAATGTCCAAGGGCATAATATTGAAGATTGTCGTGCTTTGAAAAGGGAGATAGAAAGAATGATTCAAGAAGGGATAATTGTGGTCCAGGACAATGACACCCAGAACATTGCACATAATCCTTTACCTGCACATGATGATGCACACTTTTTGGGGAAGATGCGTGGTGACAGGGAGTATGAGCATTCTTTTGGAAACTTGCTGACTGAAGTTAGTGATATTGAAATTGGTGAAAGTCCCTGTAATATTGATGTGAAACTCAGTGGCTAAGATGTCATGCTTGGTAATTGGGAAGACGCTGCATTTCTTGGTCAGCCAGAGTGAAGTTTTGGTAGTTTATTTTGTTATCATTTTTGTTGTCCGGGTTATTTCAGGGTTGTAATCCAGATGTTGTCTTGTGACTCAAACCCTTCTATCCTTTTATTTTTCCTGGTTTGTTTAGTCGTAGTAGCTTGTTTAGCGCTGTCTAGGTTTGTTCCAAGGTTGTAACCCCAGTCTAGTTTGCTTGTCTTGTTGTTCAAACCGTTTTACCGTCTGTCTAATACAATTTCCTGTTTTCTGTTATTTTTAGTCATTTTCTTTACTTAGCTCTCTTTTCTTTCCATAGTTCTTTTTCCTGTTCGCTCTAGTGACATGACATGCATGCGTATTCTCGGCCTGGGCTCAAAAAGTTAGTCATAAAGCATTGAAACAATTTTGAAGACGACAAGGGCACTTGAGGGAAATAAGAACAGATTTGGACACTTTGAGATCATTTCGAGCCCGAATTGTGTGAAACTGGGGCAGATAGAACATAAAGAAACCCTATTGAAATGTATCATGCCGCATCAGATTGAAGCTAAAGGTAAGTAGTCATTCATGGTAAGGAGAGTGAGCGTATTGTCCAATGGTGCTTTGTATTCAACAGATGTAGAAGGCGAATGTGTGGATATGGTTATCAAGTCTGGTACAATCAAAAGATGTTACGAATGTTTTCTGTGATTTATTTAATTGTGTTGTTTGTACTTGGCATGTTTTGAAGATTGGAATGATGAAGGCATTTTGTTCTACTATCTAAACACTTTATCCTTTGTTACCCCTTTGAGCCTTGTTTATTTTCTTTCATACACCTCTTTTGGAATCAGTAGAAAAGTTCAGAAACGCAAGCGCAAAAGATAAATAAAGGCAAAATAGAAAAAGAGAAAGAAAAGAGAAAAAGAGAAAAAGAGAAAGAAAAGAATGAAAAGAGAAGGAAAAAAGAGAAAAAGATAAGAAAAACAACAAAAAGAAGAAAAGAAGAGAAAGGAAAAAGAAAAGAAAATCACAACAAACAAAGTAATTCCTATGTCATGAACTATGTTCGACCTGATTCCTTTTAAGGATACGTAGGCAGCCTCACGGTTCGGTCCCATCAAAGTAAAAATTCAAAAGTCCCCAAGCAAAGAAACTGGGGCAGAAGCTGTGGTCATGTAAAAGATCTGATTCCAAAAGTTGTAAGTTTGAACCCATTCAAGTTGTTTTGAGCCTTCGTGATACCCTTTCCTTCTAACCCTATCCAGTAGCCCACATTACGGTCCAAAGAAACACCTTTCGTCCAATCTTCGAGATATGCCAAGTCGAGCAAGCAAATGTGATTCATATCAGGGGCAACACTCCGGTCCAAATAAGGAAAATTAAAAATGAGAGAGTCTTATTGGTAAAAACCCTCACGGGCACCGTAAGGCGATGAAAGCTGAGAGAAATAAAAAATGAGAGAGTATTATTGGTGAAAACCTTCACGGGCACCATAAGGCGATGGTGAGTTGAGAAAAAGACCAAAATAAGAAAGGTTTGGTGGTGAAAACCCTTCGGGCACTACAAGTCGAATAAGGATTATGAATCTGATTGGATAATCGGAGTATTGAAGCCAGTTTCATAACTTAAAAGCATAACAAGAGTTGAACATTAGACTTGCCTGAGAGATTAGGCCACTTTAATCCAAAATGCATGTCACAGTCATTAGAGTTGGTATCTAAATCTGACAAGTTTCTATTCGGTGATTTTGTTGTTAGAAGTCATCGCTTTATGTTGTCCCCTTAACTTTGTTCCTCTTGTTTTGTTTGAGTCCCTTCTTGAGTCTGTCTAGTTAGAACAAGTGAGAAATGACTTCAAAATCTGCTACCAGCTTTTAATCACAAAGGCGAGTTTGGCAAGCACATCAAAATGTCATAAGTTAGGGAAAAGTAGTTTTCACACTGAGTTGATAACAATCAACATGCTTTGGGATTCATGTGAAATGCAAAGGTTCAGTAAATGTCAATTCATGAGCAAAATGCAACAGATAGAGGATATTGGGATCGAATGGAGCAGAGGTGTTTTCTTCGATAAGGGTTGAAAGAAAATGGGTAGTCGATAACAGTCAATGTCATCTAAGTTGAAGTCAAAGTTATCTTGGCAAGTGTATAAGCAGGCGCCATCAAGATCAAGGCCACAAACTAACCACCACGTTTTCAAACTAAAAAGATTATATTTGTCTGAAACAGGGGCAAGAAAATTTGTTAATCCACACTCCCATGAAAAGGCATGGTTCTGGGGAAAGAAATTCTGTTCATAATCCTCCAAGACGAGAGCATGGCTCAGGTAAGTTCATTTTAAATTTTCAGAACCCTCCTGGATAATAGGATTTAATTTTTAAATTTTCAGGACCCTCCTGGATAATGGGATTTAATTTAAAATTCTTAGGGCCCTCATGAATAATGGGATTTAGTTTTAAAGTTTTCAGGACCCTCATGGACAATGGGATTTAATTTTAAAAGTTCTCAAGACCTAATTAAATTCGAAAGCCTTCATAGATAACAATATTTAGCGCAATTTCTACCTTTAGGAAATATAATTTAGCTTTAAATTTGTCACTCTTAAGATGAGATTTAATATGAAGTTTTTAGGGCCCTCATGGATAATGGAATTTAGTTTTTGAATTCTTAGAGCTCTTTAGATGACATGATTCGATTAACACTCACAGATGTGCCCAGATTCCAAACTGGGGCAGAAAATTTCTTTTGTTTTATCTTTTTTGTTGTAATGGCAGACGCCCACCTGGATAACGAAGTAATACAATTCAAATTATTGGTAATCAGGCGCCCACTGGGATAACGAGGGAATACAATTTCAAGTTTTAGCAATCAGGCGCCCACTTGGATAACGAGGGAATACAGTTTCAATTTTTAGCAATCAGGCGCCCACCTGGATAACGAGGGAATACAGTTTCAAGTTTTAGCAATCAGGCGCCCGCCTAGATAACGAGGGAAAACAGTTCAAGTTTTGGTAATCAGGTGCCCATCTGGATAACGATGGAATACAGTTTCAAGTTTTAGCAATCAAGCGCCCACCTGGATAACGAGGGAATACAGTTTTAAGTTTTAGCAATCAGGCGCCCACCTGGATAACGAGGGAATACAATTTCAAGTTTTTGGTAATCAGGCGCCCACCTGGATAACGAGGGAATACAATTCAAGTTTTTGGCAATCAGGCGCCCACCTGGATAACGGGGGGATACAGTTTCAAGTTTTAGCAATCAGGCGCCCACCTGGATAACAAGGAAATATAGTTTCAAGTTTTTGGTAATCAGGTGGCCACCTGGATAACGAGGGAATACATTTCAAGTTTTTTGTAATCAGGCACCAACCTGGATAATGAGGGAATACATTTTAAGTCGTTGGTAATCAGGCACCCACCTGGATAACGAGGGAATACATTTCAAGTTTTGGTAATCAGGCACCCACCTGGATAACGAGGGAATACAGTTCAAGTGTTGGTAATCAGGCGTCCACCTAGATAACAAGGGAATACAGTTTCAAGTTTTAGCAATCAGGCGCCCACCTGGATAACAAGGGAATACCGTTTCAAGTTTTAGCAATCAGGCGCCCATCTGGATAACGAGGAAATACAGTTTCAAGTTTTAGCAATCAGACGCCCACCTGGATAACGAGGGAATACAGTTCAAGTTTTAGCAATCAGGCGCCCACATGGATAACGAGGGAATACAGTTTCAAGTTTTAGTAATCAGGCACCCACCTGGATAATGAGGGAATACAGTTTCAAGTTTTTGGCAATCAGGCGCCCACCTGGATAACGAGGGAATACAGTACAAGTTTTTGGCAATCAGGCACCCACCTGGATAACGAGGGAATACGGTTCCAAGTTTTTGGTAATCAGGCGCTCACTGGATAACGATGGAATACATTTCAAGTTTTTGGTAATCAGGCACCGACCTGGATAACGAGGGAATACATTTTAAGTCGTTGGTAATCAGGCGCCCACCTGGATAATGAGGGAATACATGTCAAGTTTTGGTAATCAGGCACCCACTTGGATAACGAGGGAATACAGTTCAAGTGTTTGTTATCAGGCGCCCACCTGGATAATGAGGGAATACAGTTTCAAGTTTTAGCAATCAGGCCCCCACCTGGATAACGAGGAAATACATTTTTAAGTTTTAGCAATCAGGCGCCCACCTGGATAATGAGGGAATACAGTTTCAAGTGTTAGCAATCAGGCACCCACCTGGATAACGAGGGAATACAGTTCAAGTTTTAGCAACAGGCGCCCACCTGGATAACGAGGGAATACAGTTTCAAGTTTTGGCAATTAGGCGCCCACCTGGATAACGAGGGAATACAGCTTCAAGTTTTAGCAATTAGGCGCCCACCTGGATAACAAGGGAATGCAATTCAAGTTTTAGCAATCAGGCGCCCACCTGGATAACGAGGGAATACAGTTTCAAGTTTTAGCAATCAGGCACCCACCTAGATAACGAGGGAATACAGTTTCAAGTTTTAGCAAGCAGGCGCCCACCTGGATAACGAGGGAATGCAGTTTCAAGTTTTAGCAATCAGGCGCCCACTGGATAACGAGGGAATGCAGTTTCAAGTTTTAGCAATCAGGCGCCTACCTAGATAATGAGGGAATGAAGTTTCAAGTTTTAGCAATCATACGCCCACCTGGATAACAAGGGAATGCAGTTTCAAGTTTTAGCAATCAGGCGCCCACCTCGATAACAAGGGGATACAGTTTCACGTTTTAGCAATCAGGCGCCCACCTGGATAATGAGGGAATGCAGTTTCAAGTTTTAGCAATCAGGCGCCCACCTAGATAACGAGGGAATATAGTTTAAATTTTAGCAATCAGGCGCCCACTTAGATAATGAGGGAATATAGTTCAAGTTTTAGCAATCAGGCGCCCACCTGGATAACGAAGGAATACAATTCAAGTTTTGGTAATTAGGCGCCCACTTGGATAACGAGGGAGTACAATTCAAGTTTTTGCTAATCAGGCACCCCACCTGGATAACGAGGGAATACAGTTCAATTTGTTGATAATCCAGCACTCACCTGGATATTAAGGAAATACAGTTCAAGTTTTTGGCAATCAGGCGCCCACCTCGAGAATGAGGGAATTTATTTCAAGTTTTAAGTAAATAGTAGGCGCCCACCTGGAGAATAAGGGAATTTATTTCGAGTTCAAGTCATTGGCAGGCGCCCACCTAGAGAATGAGATAATTTATTTTGAGTTCAGGTCATTGGCAGGCACCCACCTGGAGAACTAGGGAATTCATTTCAGAGTTACTTTCAATTCGCAAACTCAAGAAATATAAAGAGCCCGCCTGAAGAACCGGGTCCATTTTTCAATTTCATGTTGAAGATCAAGTAGAAATTCAAGGAAGATTCAAGACAAGAAGTAGATAGGATCTTGTATTTTTCTTTTAATTTTGCTGTAATTTTTTTCTTCTTTTATTTTTGAAGTAATGGCAGGAACCGCGTACCGGAACCTCGACGGCACCTCGACCGGCTCTCCACCTCGGTATACTCCATCATCTCAGGCACTTGTGAACTACACGTGGCCTAATTCCTTTATAGCCAAGGATATGAAGGCAGCTCAAATACCAGGGCTCGGTCACATTCCCTTTTCTCTTAGTTTTGTCTCCCTAAATAAGCGTCGGGTCAAAAAACCTGTCTAGTCGTTCTTTGTCTGAAAATACTTCATATTTTCAGTCAAAGAAGGGCAGCTGTAGACATGTGATTTTTGACCCTCCACAAGATTTTTCATATTTTAGAATCTAAATACTTAGTTTAGGTCTAATATAGTTATTTCAACTTATTTTGACTCTTTTACATCATTTTTATCACAAAATTAAAAAATACAAAAATAGTTCCATATTTCTCTATTTAATTTATGTATTAGATATTTTTAGAAGGATATGTTACTTTGAACCTATTTTATTTTAAAATAATCTTTAAAAGTACCAAAAATAGTTTCAACTTTAATTTTTAATTTTATTTTAAATATAATAGTTTACTAAAATCAATTAAGATTTATTTTATATCTTCTTATAAGTATATTTAGAGGTAAATTAAATTTTGAGCATTTTCTTAGTCCAAGTTGAATTCTTGCAAGGAAATGGCCCAATTTTAGTAAGCCCAAATCTTTTCAACCATTGTAACCCACAATTAACCTTAGCCCAACACCCTTTCCCTTTAATTAAAAAACCTAAAATACACTTTAGCAAATCAGCCGTTATTGGACAATTTTGGAGACCTAAAGTTAGACAAAAACTCTTCTTCTTCCAAAACCTTAGAGGACAACCATGGAACAAAGCCTAACCTAGCAGCACCATAACCTAACCGAGCAGCACCATAACCAATTCACAGCCGCCCAAATCACCACCCTTCAGCCGCCGGCCAGATCCTCCAATACCACCCTAAATGACCACCCTTCAACACCACCCCAAACGACCACCATGACTGCTTGAAACCGGTGAAGACCCCCTGATCTCCATATCCTCCACACACACTCACGAACGATCCCTTCAACCCTAAACCAACAACCCCTGCTCAAGCTGCTCGCCGCCGACCCCACCAGACTCGCCGCCCACCAACAACGACATCGACCAGCCCTACAACAACCATCCAACAACGCCTGCTTCTATTAACCAGCGACAGACCACCCTTGAACTCCTCATCAGCTTCCCTTCTTCTTCAAAAAACATACAAGGCATAACAAAAAAAGCCTCTAAATCTGAGAGAAAAAATCAAGTTGAGAAAAGAAGAATCTGTTCATTTTTTATTTTCAGATTTTGGTTCCTAAAATGAATTTTTCTTTAAGTGTTGGAATTGGGTTTTAATCCGATTGATTGGAATTGCTATTTGGGGTTGATTCGTTCGAGTTTAGACCGCGGCTCGTCATATTTTTGAATTCAAATCAGTGAAGTAATCAATTTTCATCTATACCGAGGTCCAATTCTTACTCTTCTCCCCAATTATGTGTGTATTTGCTATTGTGTTGATGAATTGAAGCCATATGTGATTGAGATTGTACATACATTTGTCTGATTGGAATTTCTATTATTTCCCGATGCACTTTCATTAGTTTTGAGAATTACTGTTGAATCGTTTGATTATTAGTAAGCCCAGTTAAAAGAAAGAGTAACGAGGTAGTGCTTTGAAAGCTTCCAATTAAAATGGGTTGTGGATTGACAAACTTAGGAGTCCAATGATAAGGACTAGCTCATCAAAAATTTGGCCGAAGAGCTTAAAAGGTTGATCACTAAAATTCAAGGCGTTGGAGGAAGTAAGGGAATTGAGGGGCTAAACTATGAAGATCTATGCATACAACCCGATGTCGAACTACCCGAGGGGTACAAACCTCCCAAGTTCAAAATGTTTGATGGTACAGGGGATCCCAGGGTTTACTTGAGAACATACTGTGACAATTTGGTAGGAGTAGGAAGAGACGAGAAGATCCGCATGAAACATTTCATGAGGAGCCAAAAATGAGATGCTCTGTCTTGGTACATTAACCAAGACCCGAAGAAGTGGTCGAACTGGGTAAGTATGGCGTCTAACTTCATGGATAGATTCAGGTTCAATACGGAAAATGTACCATATGTGTTTTACATTCAAAATTTAAAGAAGAAACCCACAAAAACATTCCACGAGTATGCCACTCGTTGAAGATCAGAAGCTACTAAGGTCCGACCTACTTTAGGGGAAAAACAAATGAACAAGATTCACGTCCAGGCTCAGGTTCCGCAATACTATGAAAGACTGATGCTGATCGAGAATCATAAGTTTTCTGACATCATCAAGCTAGGATAAAGGATCGAGGAAGGTCTCAAGAGTGGTATGGTTACGAACTTTAAAGCCTTGCAAGCTACCAATAAGGCTCTACATCTGGTGGTGCATCCAAGAAAAGAGACGTAGGTGCCATAATGGTTGCACAAAGAACCAAATCACCTGTAAAATAGCAAACTTATCCAATGCCTCCACTTACATAGTAGCCCACTCCAAATTACCAAACACCCACACCTTCCTACCAAACTCCACTGCCTACTTATCAATCACCTCCACCTCCTACATACCAACCTGCTTCACCCAGATATTCCCAGCCCGCACACGTCTACCAAGCATATAGCACTCAACAATCTCACTATCAATCACCCCCCCCCCCCATCAAAACTTTCCTAAAACCCGACCAAATTTTGACCGAAGACCTCCCAAATAGTATACCGCCATTGCTGAACCAATTGACTAGCTGTACGAAAGGCTCAAAGTTGCTGGTTATGTCACCCCTATCCCTACTATAACCCCTGAAAACCCTTCCCAATGGGCCAACCCAAATAAAACCTGTGCATACCATTCTGGCATGAAAGGGCATACCATTGATGAATGCCACTCCCTGAAGGATAAGATCTAGGCTTTGATTAACAACAAGATCATTGTGGCAAAGGAGCCTGCTCCGAATGTCCGCAATAACCCTCTACCAAAACACAAGGGTGGAGGTGTTCACATGATTGAAATAGAGGATGATTGGGATCCTAAGGGATCAATCGGTTTGATAGCAGAAGATGATGATCCAAAGAAACCAACAATCACCCTTAATCCGATTATAGTCCAGATTCAGCCTTCGGGTTAAAGAATGCGGGGGCCACCTACATGAGGGCCATGACCACCATTTTCCATGATATGATACACAAGGAGATCGAAGTATATATGACATCATCATCAAGTCCAAGAAAGTCGCTGATCACATGGAAGATTTGAGGAAGTTCTTCAATAGACTGAGAAGGTACAACTTGAAGCTGAATCCCACGAAATGTGCATGGGGGTTCCTACCAAAAAACTACTTGGGTTCATTTTGAGTCGCCGAGGGATAGAACTGGATCCATCAAAGGTCAAAGTTATCCAAGAATTGCCACCGCGAAAGAACAAGAAAGAAGTAATGAGTTTCTTGGGGAGACTTAATTACATCAGTCGGTTCATATCACAATCTACTGTTATCTGTGAGCCAATCTTCAAGATGTTGAAGAAGGACGCCGCTACCAAATGGACTGATGATTGCCAAAAGGCCTTCGACAGGATCAAGGAGTACTTGTCAACACCGCCAGTTTTGGTCCCGCCCGAGCCAGGTAGACCCCTATTACTCTAACTTGCGATATTGGACGGAGCGTTCGGTTGTGTTCTGGGATATCATGATGAAATGGGGAGAAAGGATCAGGCCATCTATTATCTTAGAAAGAAGTTCACCCCGTACGAAGCTCGATATTCTCTGTTAGAGCGCACCTATTGTGCTTTGACTTGGGTAGCTCAGAAGCTGAGGCACTATTTTTCTGTCTATACTACGTATCTCATATCAAGGATGGATCCATTTAAGTACATCTTTTAGAAGACCATGCCCACTAGCAAGCTAGCCAAGTGGCAAATCCTACTGAGTGAATTCAACATTGTCTACGTGACCCAGAAAGCAATCAAAGGACATGCACTAGCGGATCACCTTGCTAAAAACACTGTGGATGGAGAATACGATCCCCTAAAGATGTATTTTCCGGATGAAGAGGTATCATTCATAGGAGAAGACATGGAGGAGTCCTATGATGGTTGGAGGATGTTTTTCGACGGAGCAGCAAATTTCAAAGGAGTTGGCATAGGAGCAGTCCTAGTATCAGAAACTGGCCAGCATTACATGGTATCTGCCAAGCTCAGGTTCCCCTGCACTAACAATATGGCCGAGTACGAAGCATGCATCTTGGGGCTCAAGATGGCCATTGACATGAATATCCAAGAGTAGCTAGTGATTGGAGATTCATACTTGCTTATACATCAGGTCCAAGAAGAATGGGCAACAAGAACTCCAAGATACTCCTATACATGCAGTGTGTACAGGAGTTGAGAAAGAGGTTTACAAAGACAGATTGTTCCCAGAGTCCAGAATGACTTTGCCGATGCAGTGGCTACCCTGTCCTCTATGATACAACATCCAAATAAGAATTTCATTGATCCTATTCCGATAAAGGTCCATTATCAGCCAGCTTACTGTGCTCATGTCGAAGAAGAAGCAGACGGAAAGCCTTGGTTTCATGATATCAAGGAATATTTGGCAAAAGGAGAATACCCGGAGTTTGTAAATCCTACTCAGAAACACACACTTCGGAGGTTGTCCAACAATTTCTTTCACACCGGAGGAATCCTCTATAGGACTCCGGATTTGGGATTACTAAGGTGTGTCAATGCAAAAGAAGCATCCAGACTATTAGAAGAAATCCATGCCGGGACCTGTGGGCCAAATATAAACGGCTTTGTCTTAGCCAAAAAGATACTCCGGGCAGGTTATTTTTGGATGACTATGGAGATGGACTGCATCCAGTATGTTCGAAAGTGCCACCGCTGTCAGACACATGCCGACATGATAAAGGTGCTTCCAAATGAGCTTAATGCAACAAGCTCTCCATGGCCGTTCGCCGCATGGAGAATGGATGTTATCGGACCAATCGAACCTGCCGCATCAAACGAGCACATGTTTATCCTAGTAACAATTGATTATTTCACCAAATGTGTCGAGGCAGCATCCTACAGAGCAGTGACTAAGAAAGTCGTGGCAGACTTCATCCGTGACCGTATCATTTGTCGATTCGGGATTCCAGAATCAGTCATTACTGACAATGGCTCCAACCTCAACAGTAACTTGATGAAAGCTATGTGTGAAACCTTCAGGATCAAACACAAGAATTCCACAGCTTACAGGACTCAGATGAATGGAGTCGTAGAAGCCGCCAATAAGAATATCAAGAAGATACTAAGGAAGATGATAGAAAATCATAAGCAGTGGCATGACAAGTTATCACTTACTTTATTGGGGTACCGCACCACAGTCCGCACATCAACTGGTGCAACTCCCTACATGTTGGTTTATGGTACAGAGGCAGTCATTCCCGCCGAAGTAGAAATTCCTTCCTTAAGGATCATACAAGAAGCCGAGCTCGACGATGCAGAGTGGGTAAAAAGTCATTACAAGCAGTTGGCTCTTATAGATGGAAAAAGAATGAATGCAATTTGCCATGGTCAGTTTTATCAGAACAGAATGTCAAGAGCTTTCAACAAGAGAGTCAAACCAAGACGGTTCACACCGGGGCAGCTGGTGTTAAAGAAGATTTTTCCACATCAAGATGAAGCCAAAGGGAAATTCTCTCCCAATTGGCAGGGTCCATACATGGTTAATCAGGTTCTGATAGGAGGAGCCCTTATACTTGCAAAAATGGATGGAGAAGTTTGGCCAAAACCAATCAACACAGATGCAGTCAAGCTATACTATGTATAACCATTTATGATTTCCTTATGTAATTTGAACTATATCTGACCTGATTCCCGTTTAAGAGGGGATACGTAGGCAGCCCTATGGGTTCGGTCACAAGTTAATAAAATTTTTATTTTCCCCGCAATTGGAAACTGGGACAGAATTTTGAGGAGGACCCTCAAAATTCCGAAGTAACTTCAACCGATCATTGCAAGCAACCATCAGAAGCAACAACCCAGTAAACTGGGGCAGAATTTTGAGGAGGACCCTCAAATGTCCAAAACGAGAGAAGTTACAATGTCCTGAACCACGTCATAGTCGTCGGTTCATCTAAAACTATTTCTTATATACTTATGTCATATCTTTAACAAACTCATGCATATTTATTGTTGGAATTGCTTTGTTCAGCAACGCTACCCCAATGATACATACCATGTCATCATATTAGAGACGAACAGGGCAAGCAAAGTCGGCAGGGACACGAACTAACCTTTCCCCTTTTACAAAACTCACAATTTTTCTTTGGATGCAGGCACCCAAGTCGCCAAATCATATATTATACGTTCACATTGTTCAAGAATACAACCCTCAGAACCGTCGCACCTATTCGCATTTTCCATCCGCACACAATATTCCCGGCAGTCGCAATATCATAATCAACTACCAGCTATCAACTAAGAATCTTTATTACTATTCGTCTTTTATCTCTTGCATAAGGCTACCATTCTTCCTTCCGAGACTAAGCATTGTCTCCATCTGCATTTCTTGCATTGCATAAGGCTACCATTCTGCCTTTCGAGACTAAGCACTGTCTCCATCTGCATTTCTTACATTGCATAAGCCTACTATTTTGCCTTTCGAGACTAAGCACTGTCTCCATATGCATTTCTTTCATTGCATAAGGCTACCATTCTGCCTTCCAAGACTAAGCACTGTCTCCAGCTGCATTCTCTGCATTGCATAACGCTACCGTTCTGCCTTCCAAGACTAAGCGATGTCTCCATTTGCATGGCTGAAAGATCGCCACTTTATTTAAATCTTGCATGGCTGAAATATTGCGACTTTATTTATATCTTGCATGGCTAAAATATCGCCACTTTATTTACATCTTGCATGGCTGAAATATCGCCACTTTATTTGCATCTTACATGGCTGAAATATCGCCACTTTATTTACATCTTGCATGGCTGAAATATCGCCACTTTATTTACATCTTGCATGGCTGAAATATCACCACTTTATTTACATCTTGCATGGCTGAAATATCGCCACTTTATTTACATCTTGCATGGCTGAAATATCGCCATTTTGCATCTTGCATGGCTAAAATATCGCCACTTTATTTGCATCTTGCATGGCTGAAAATTATCGCCACTTTATTACACCTGCGTTGGCTGAAAGATCGCCACTTTGCACCGGCTGAAAAATCGCCACTTTATTTACTTCTTGCATCACTGAAAAATCGCCACTTGTCGAATTTCATGGGCTGAAAGATCGCCACCTGTTGTATTTCATGGGCTGAAAGATAGCCACTTATTGCATTTCATGGGGAGAAAGATCGCCAATCTGTCCAAAGGCGTCATTGTTCGGAGGCACCATCTTCATAGCTCGAGAATGCCATGTCATGGCTTGAGGACCCCTTTTATCTCTTGCATATCATTATTCAAAGGCATCATCGCTCGGAGGCATCATCCTCATAGCCCGAGGGCATCATTTCATGGCCTGCGAATCCTTTATTATACGCTTCATGGCCCAGGACATCATGGTCTAAGAACGTCATCCTAACCGTCCAAAGACAGCCTTCATGGTCCGACGGGAACTTGCATCGTGTTTAAATTTATGCACAATATATGCTTGTATTGTTTATTTGCAGGTAAACCGGCAAGCAACGGCCATCTCAGCAGGAGCGATCTCGCTCCGGTTCCCATAGCCTTATTAGACTTTAACCATCCTAAATATCGCGTCCGTTCATGAAAAATCTCCATCGGCATACTCCGCCAATGGATCTTGAACTACATATGGCCTGATTCCTGTAAGACCAGGGATATTAGGTAGCTCAGTAACCACAGCACGGTCAATCTCTTCAAACCACTTCACTTGGTCAAAATTGGCCATCATGTCTTTACCCGACAACTCTTTCATCCTTCTCGGGTAAAGAGGGACAGCTGTTGATACCCACTTTTTCCCTGTATATTTTTATATGCAAAATAATTTCAAAAATACTATATATGTGCATATATAGGAGTTTCCAAATATTTTAGTATTTTTCCTAATTTTTGAAAGATTTTTAAACCCATTCATTGCCCTATTTTAACAATACAAAACTAATAATTATTCCCGAAATTATCATTTTGGTGATCCACTCATTTTATCCTCATATTTATATCAAAATATAGCTAAGGTGATTTTTATACATTTTTTACAAATTTATTTGGTATTTTAAAAGCTAAATTGCATATAATTGCAATTTTAGCCTATTTTATAATTTAATAGTATTTTACAATTATGAAATTGGTTCCAATATTTTAAATTAATATTTATATATTATTAATTGATTTAGCACCTTAATTTATTTTCATAATTCATTTTTACTATTTTTTATAAAAGAAAAAGAAAAAAGTGGCCATTTAAAATCTGGCCCCATTTTTTTCCAATTATAGCCCAAATTAATTCCCCTAACTAACCTAATTTCAATTCCAAACACACCAGCCCAAATCCTAATTTAACCCGACCCCAGACCCATTTATCCAACCCTCACGGCTCCCCTTTTGATCCAGGCCGTTGATCATTTTGATCAACGACCACGATTCACTCTTACCTTTTTTAATTCACCCAAACCCCAACCCTAATTCATTTCCCTCCAGAGACGACGCCTTGAAACCCCTTCGTCTCTCAAACCCTCTCGAACCTTCCTCAACCCTAATCGTCTCCTATCGTCTACAACCTCAAAACCCACCGGAAACCATGGCTTCTCCGGCCATGGTAACCTTATACTCACCCCATGTTACTCCTGTGTGCTCGATATTTGAATAATCGAGGCCACACCTCAAAGGTCTTCATCCAGACCTGTGCCAGCTCGAGGTTTCACGACCATCGCCGGCCTTGCTCCGGCGTATCCTGGTCCTATGTGCCTATCTTTGACCTTTCTGACCAAGATTGAACCTTTTTAAAGCCTTTCTCATTCTAGGGTTCTTTTGAAACCCTAACTATTCGAGGTTTTCTCCGATTTTTCTTAAATCTGTTATGTATCAATGCTCTACTTGGGGTTTTAAACGATTTCCCCAATTTTTCTTTTAAAAATTACTTTTAAAATCACTTCTCTTCGATTTAGGGTTTTTTGAAATGCTTGAAATGTTTCTCCGATTTTTCGTTTCCTTTTCTTTGTGTGTATTTGTCTCTACTGTTCTCTTATGTTTTATTTTCTACCACGCATGTTCTTCTACTGTGTTCTTAAGTTTTTCTTTTTATCACGTATGTTCTTTTACTGTGTTTTCTATTCTGTTCTTTCTCCTACTGTGTTTCTATGCTATGTTTTCACATGCTTTCCCACTATGTTCTGCTATTTTCCTTCCACTATGACATGATATGCTTTGCCTACTGTATACTTCTACCATGTTCTTAAGTGTTTACTGTTTTACTTCTACTTTACCTTGTTTTAAGAGACCCGTTTAACCATATTTATCTCTACTGTTTCTTCTACTCTCATTGTGTTTCAAATTAGTTTCTTCACTCTGTTTGCTTTGAACTTTCAACTGTATTTACTTGCTTTCTCATGAGTTTCTGAAAGAAGTCTCTGAGCCTGTTTTACTACCTACTTCTCATCTCTGTACTTGAATCGAGGTGAAACCCTAGAATTTGGGGGTTCTGTCGAGGTTTGATCATGTGATTGAACTAGGGTTCTATTTGAGAACCCTTGACTCTTTCGGACTAATTTCTGAGTCTATGAACTAAGTTTCAACTTCTTTGTTTTCATACAATTCTGAACTTTTTAAAATTCTTCTATGCTAGACTCTTCTACTGATTGGTATGCTAGTTCTTCGTGTTTAAGCGTGTCTATATGCTTTTATATGTGGGATGAATCTTTCTCCAAAAAGGTTTTCCAACTTATGATTGATTCAGAATCCTTTTTAGGTCTGATTGATTGATACTGATTTTCCTTAATTAAAACCTTTATTCACCATCTCTGACTAGATTCATTCATACCACCTTGTGATTTACTGGCGGTTAATTGATTTCCTTTCCTTAAATTGTACAACCGTGTACTGTCAATACCTTGTCCTTAAATAAACCTCTATGTATTTACCCCTCTTATACTGCTTTGAAAAGTGTTTGATTAATTTCTTTCCTTAATTAGTTTTACCCATTTGAAATCAGAATCCCTTAATTAAAGGGAAACCTTGTGTAATTGACTTTCAAACTATTTTCTTACCTATTTCTGCTTGCTTCCTACACTATAAAAGGCACCACCCTTTCTACACAATCAACACGGTTAATTCAACACTTTTACACTTCAGACTTCACACTTACAATCTCACAAAAACTCATACTTGGAATATTCTTGCTTCTTGTCTGCACTTTGGCTTTACAAGACTACTGCTTTCTTTTGCTTGTTTCCTTGAGACTGGTATGTTCTAGTTTTTGGTTGCAGCATCACCCCAATGTGTTTTACTTACAGCCTTTACAACATGTCTATTTTACTGTCTGTATGGAGTTAAATGTCAACTAGCATGTTAATTTCCTTTCATCTATTTCTGTTGTGAATCCCTACACCCCTATTTCCCTCTCTGTGCTTTGAGTTGTAGTTCAGAACATGGTAATATGCAAGTTATTGTTCATGTTTGGACTTGATCCCTTTGGGGATCCTAACTCCCAAAAACAATGTGTTCTAACAGGCTGGTGTAGTGTGCCAGCATTTCCTATTGCTAGGTATGCCCACTAGCCTGTCTTTGCCACTTCCCTTTTCCCCTTTTTAGAATTCCTTCTATGCACTTACACTCACTCTTAGCTTCTAAGTTCTGCCCGCCTCTGTGAGCCATGCCTTGGGACCTTGAGTTCCCTCTGAACTTGGACACTTGAGGGTTGGCCCTTCCACACTGCACTGTAACTCAATCTTGCAATGTATTTGGGTGTGAGCACTGCCCGGAGTCCATGAGGCTCTTAGGGAACTCTGACACACCCCAAATGAGAAAGTCTTTGGATCTCGGTATTTGGTGTTGGTGCACTTCATGCTTAAAGCAGGAAGCCTGAATCAGGCTCTCCTTTGTTGTAGTTTTTATTTTTTATGATGTAGTTTCTTTATTTTATTTTTGGACTGTAATAATTTTGTAATAAACTTCTAAGGTGATTAGTTAAAAGGGGAAGGGTAACCATGCATGCAAAGGGTAGATATCATGCTCATAGGGAATTACTACATTTCTGTATTCATGTATCCTGCTTACAGCTTTGCACGACTGCATCCACATAGATATCCTGCTCATAGGATTTTATGCATTTCTGCATCCATGTAGATACCATGTCTATAAGGAATTCTGCATCTCATATATAGATACCATGTCTATAAGGAATTCTACATCTCATATATAGATACCATGTCTATAAGGAATTATGCATTATCACATATAGGTACTATGTCTGTAAGTTAACCAGAAATCCAGAACCTGCATACGCATTGGTCACAAAACCTGTTTATAGGATTAAAAACTAACAGCATTCAGATATCATGCAATGTATTTGGGTGTGAGCACTGCCCGGAGTCCATGAGGCTCTTAGGAAACTCTGACACACCCCAAATGAGAAAGGCTTTGGATCTTTATCTTTGGAGTTGGTGCACTTCATGCTTAAAGCAGGAAAACAGAATCAAGTTCTCCTTGGTTGTACTTTTTATGATGTAGTTTCTTTATTTTATTTTTGGACTGTAATAATTTTATAATAAACTTCTGGGGTAATTAGGGAAGGGTAACCATGCATGCAAAGGGTAGATATCATGCTCATAGGGAATTACTACACTTCTGTATTCATGTATCCTGCTTACAGCTTTGCACGACTGCATCCACATAGATATCCTGCTCACAGGATTTTCTGCATTTCTGCATCCATGTAGATACCATGTCTATAAGAAATTCTACATCTCATATATAGATACCATGTCTATAAGGAATTCTACATCTCATATATAGATACCACGTCTATAAGGAATTTTGCATTATCACATATAGGTACTATGTCTGTAAGTTAACCAGAAATCCAGATCCTGCATACGCATTGGTCATTAGGCAAACCTGTTTATAGGATTAAAAACTAACACAATTCAGATATCATGCAATGTATTTGGGTGTGAGCACTGGCCGGAGTCCATGAGGCTCTAAGGGAACTCTGACACACCCCAAATGAGAAAGGCTTTGGATCTTGATCTTTGGAGTTGGTGCACTTCATGCTTAAAGCAAGAAACCTGAATCAGGCTTTCCTTGGTTGTAATTTTTATTTTTTATGATATAGTTTCTTTATTTTATTTTTGGACTGTAATAATTTTGTAATAAACTTCTGGGGTGATTAGTTAAAAGGGGAAGGGCAACCATGCATGCAAAGGGTAGATATCATGCTCGTAGGGAATTACTATACTTCTGTAGTAATGTATCCTGCTTTCAGCTTTGCACGACTGCATCCACATAGATATCTCTACTCATAGGATTTTCTGCATTTCTGCATCCATGTAGATACCATGTCTATAAGAAATTCTGCATCTCATATATAGATACCATGTCTATAAGGAATTCTACATTATCACATATAGGTACTATGTTTGTAAGTTAACCAGAAATCCAGAACCTGCATACGCATTGGTCACTAGGCAAACCTGTTTATAGGATTAAAAACTAACAGCATTCAGATATCATGCAATGTATTTGGGTGTGAGCACTGCACGGAGTCCATGAGGCTCTTAGGGAATTCTGACACACCCCAAATGAGAAATGCTTTGGATCTTGATCTTTGGAGTTGGTGCACTTCATGCTTAAAGCAGGAAACCTGAATCAGGCTCTCCTTGGTTGTAATTTTTATTTTTTATGATGTAGTTTCTTTATTTTATTTTTGGACTGTAATAATTTCGTAATAAACTCCTGGGGTGATTAGTTAAAAGGGGAAGGGTAATCATGCATGCAAAGGGTAGATATCATGCTCATAGGGAATTACTGCACTTCTGTATTCATGTATCCTGCTTACAGCTTTGCACGACTGCATCCACATAGATATCCTGCTCATAGGATTTTCTGCATTTCTGCATCCATGTAGATACCATGTCTATTTGGAATTCTGCATCTCATATATAGATACCATGTTTATAAGGAATTCTGCATCTCATATATAGATACCATGTCTATAAGGAATTCTGCATTATCACATATAGGTACTATGTCTGTAAGTTAACCAGAAATCCAGATCCTGCATATGCATTGGTCATTAGGCAAACCTGTTTATAGGATTAAAAACTAATAGCATTCAGATATCATGCAATGTATTTGGGTGTGAGCACTGCCCGGAGTCCATGAGGCTCTTAGGAAACTCTGACACACCCCAAATGAGAAAGGCTTTGGATCTCGATATTTGGTGTTGGTGCACTTCATGCTTAAAGTAGGAAACCTGAATCAGGCTCTCCTTTGTTGTAATTTTTATTTTTTATGATGTAGTTTCTTTATTTTATTTTTGGACTGTAATAATTTTGTAATAAACTTCTGAGGTGATTAGTTAAAAGGGTAAGGGTAACCATGCATGCAAAGGGTAGATATCATGCTCATAAGGAATTACTACATTTCTGTATTCATGTATCCTGCTTACAGCTTTGCACGACTGCATCCACATAGATATCCTGCTCATAGCATTTTCTGCATTTCTGCATCCATGTAGATACCATGTCTATAAGGAATTCTGTATCTCATATATAGATACCATCTCTATAAGGAATTCTACATCTCATAAATAGATACCATGTCTATAAAGAATTCTGCATTATCACATATAGGTACTATGTCTGTAAGTTAACCAGAAATCCAGAACCTGCATACGCATTGGTCACTAGGCAAACCTGTTTATAGGATTAAAAACTAACAGCATTCAGATATCATGCAATGTATTTGGGTGTGAGCACTGCCCGGAGTCCATGAGGCTCTTAGGAAACTTTGACACACCCCAAATGAGAAAGGCTTTGGATCTTGATCTTTGGAGTTGGTGCACTTCATGCTTAAAGCAGGAAACCTGAATCAAGTTCTCCTTGGTTGTACTTTTTATTTTTTATGATGTAGTTTCTTTATTTTATTTTTGGACTGTAATAATTTTGTAATAAACTTCTGGGGTGATTAGTTAAAAGGGGAAGGGTAACCATGCATACAAAGGGTAGATATCATGCTCATAGGGAATTACTACACTTCTGTATTCATGTATCCTGCTTACAGCTTTGCACAACTGCATGCACATAGATATCCTACTCACGGGATTTTTTGCATTTCTGGATCCATGTAGATACCATATCTATAAGAAATTCTGCATCTCATATATAGATACCATGTGTATAAGGAATTCTGCGTCTCATATATAGATACCATGTCTATAAGGAATTCTACATTATCACATATAAGTACTATGTCTGTAAGTTAACCAGAAATCCAGATCCTGTATACGCATTGGTCACTAGGCAAACCTGTTTATAGGATTAAAAACTAACAACATTCAGATATCATGCCCATAGGATTTATGCACTCTTACTATGCCTATAAAAAATGTTTAAAGTCAAGAATGCCTAGAAAGCATGCCCGTAGGAACTATAAAACAAACCTGAATCGTTCATTCGCTTATAGGGCTAAAATCAGTAACGATAATGCTTAACGTCTGTAGAATTTACGCTCTTTTACCAAAACTCGCCTTTCCTGGTTAACTGACAACTTCTTTTCCTAAATCAGCATACTTCTTTTCTGAAACTAATAGATATCATGCATATAGGTTTCGTTTAACTCTTAGGCAAGCCATAAGGTAACTTATAAATTGAATCAGATTTTATTAACTACAACCAGCAGACAGGCTTAATTCGGGCTTTTTATCTGGAATATGCAATAGATCAGTCTGCCACAACTCTTAAGTTTAGTACATGTAAGACATGCTAAACTATATGCTTCTTTTTGTTTTTAAGGAGGTTTGTCTGAGCCTTTCTATCTGTTATGTGCTTCTCCCCATATTTGCTACATATGTATTTTGATTGGCACCTTAGAATTTTGTCCTTTAAAACTATAAAACCTCACACCCCTTCCCTTTAGGATTAGTAGTCCTAAATACCTCTGAGACTGATAGGATTGGGACGGGTAATAGCATGCAATAAGTAAAACGAGACCATTCCGCGCTTAATACCTTAACGGGGTGGGAAAGGGTAGATATGGATATAATGACCACGTGTATAAACAGTTACCGGGTATTGTGTGGGGTGATCCATATTATTTATAAACTTAGAACCCTCTCCCTTTACTTGTTTATTTTATTCAGAATTTCAAAACTGCTTTTTTTCTTCTCAAACTTCAGCTTCTTTAACTACTTTTAACTTCAATTACTTGCAACAATTATGTGAAACCTCCCTCCCTCCACCCTCCCTCATCCCCCCATATTTATAACTCTTACTTGTCTACTTGTTGTTTCCACTTAAAGTCACAATTATAGTATGGCCGAGAACTGCACTAGTGGATCTCGATGGGTGCCTAACAACTTTCTCTAGGGATAATTTCGAGCCTTACCCAATCTCTGGTTTTCTAAATCAAAGTTCTTCTTAGTGTCCTAATGCACTTAATCATTAGGTGGCGACTCTTCAATTCAAACCCAATTCCCAAAAGGGAACGAGTTGTCCTCCCAAATGTAATAAACCCGATTTCGCGAGAAAAAAGGGGCATCGACACAACCCATGACCCAAATGTTATGACCCTTGATTCAACATATACGGATATAATTGTAACTAATAAACCTATGAATACAAAAGACCCAATGGAGACCAACCCCTATTACCTCCTTCTCATATAGCCCATACAGGTGGCTCCAAAAACACTTTAATTTGCCCAATACATGACACCTCAGAAGCAAACTTTGACATAATCTATACAAAATTCATCTCATCACACTTAGAATTCGTCTCTTTGCATGCAACCCATCCTTGCCCAATCCCAGAACCGCCTTCCAAAAATGCAGGCAACCCTTCTAAATTTCCAAACCATGTGATCTTCCATTATCACTATGTCACACCTCCTTTTTCCTCCCCCCGAAAGGGATATAAGGAAGTTTTTTTCTAACTTAAAGTGACAATCGAAGTGGGATTTATTTATTTAAAGATTCAGAGTCGCCACTTGTGATAATTTAGGGTGTCCCAAGTCACCAGTTTCAAATCCCGTATCGAAAAAAAGTTGAATCTATTTTACAGTCCGCGAACACAAAAATTCAGGTAAGGAATTCTGTTAACCCGGGAGAAAGTGTTAGGCATTCTCGAGTTTCGTGGTTCTAGCACAGTCGCTCAACTATTATTATTAGCATAATTATATGATTAATCACATGTTTTAGCCTATGGTGCAATTTTAGCTTTATAACCGCTTTTATTTAATTATTTTTTAGGAAGATTTTAACGTTATTTAAAACATGTCATGAACCACGTCACATAAATATATTCGCGGTCCCCTACACATTTTATTTAATGTTGTTAGGATTTGGATTTGGGTCACATAAATGCGCACTCGATTTTAGGAAGGTAATCTTAAAATAGCGCACCTAAAGCAACTACGCACTTTCCACTTTACGAGGGCCATAAAAAATTTGACTAAATGACATGCCTCGATTTCTAATGATTTAGATATTCAAGATCAATGACATGAGGGCCGTGCATTTTGAGTTTTTATTTGGCACGGCATACCTCGATTTCAATTTTAAAGGGAATTCAAAACTAAGCTTTTGAAGGCCATAAACTATGTCTTGCCTGATATGGCACGCCCCAAATTTATTTGTCTAAAATATTTCTTATTGAGTTAGCACAACATTTTGGATCGAACAACTACAGTAATTGCATTTTTTGTGACACAAAACTTAAGCACTTGCCTACGAAACTCGGATTGTGCGCATTGATAAATATAACTGGTTTTTTAACGTGCAAGCAGAAGGGATCACTTGAATCCTTCCAATATATTTGAAAACTAGCATGGAATTTGAACAAACTAAAGAGATTTTCGATCTGGCATGGCATGGACGAATTTAAAACTACAAGAAAAGGTGATGCTTAAGGCCAAACGAATTCAGTAAAAAAAAGAACTTTATCTTTCAAGACACTTAAACCATTTTACACCAGCAATATTCCATAACTAAAGGTTGAGTGATTAGACATCAGATTTTAATCAAAAATGGAAAAGGTGTGCAAAATAAACTATCAACTAAACCAAAGATCTAAATAGCAATGAACCAAATTTCGCTTAAACATATGGTTCCATATTACCTTAAAAACAGTAATGACACTAAATAGAACCCTTAACACATTCCCCAATATAAAATTAAAAGGCTATTAATGTTAACTTCAAATCATGACTGTGAAATATGCTTCACACCGCTAATCCATTCACGAGCTCAATCTACATTAGGAAGATTTCAACTAGGCAAATGGTTTAGAATAAGAGAAATCAATGTTTCAGCACATATGAAATATCTCATCAGCTGACTGAGATAGAATTTCCTACACAAAACCAACATTATAGCAAAATTCAAAAGTAAATACTATTGTTCCAGCATTTAACCATATGATGCAGATCTACAAAAAACACAGATGTCCGAACATGAAGGTCAAGAACATGAACACGACTACGCTTGGATTAACAATAATAACATTTAATAAACAACAAAAAATGAACCTAGGGAAACGTGAATCCTTCTTAACAGCAGAAGGTGAGAAATTTGGCTACAAAACTTTGAATTCGAAATCCAAACGATAAGACAGAGACGACTTCACACAAGGAATCGCGACTGAAGCAATTTCAACTCGAACCTCAATGAGAGCTTTCAATTAATAGGATCTCAACAGTTTCAATAACTTAATCGAGCGAGACTCAAATCTAAAATCTAAACGAGAAGACATCAGCGAATCAAACTCGAACCCGCGAACAACAACAAACTCAACAGCCTTTCAAACGAGCTCCATTTTTACCAGAAAACCCAGACAAGAGAATGAATATCTACATATATATTTTCGAGCTTTTAAACAATAATCAAAACCATATCAAAGAAAGGACACTCAACATTTCTAAGTGTATCTATCTGAATCTGAAAACGTGAGAAGAAAATCAGAAATAAAAACTCTTCGAGCCCTAGCTTTTTTCTCAAAATTTTTCTGAAAAAATCTCCTCCCCCTTCTGAAATATCATCTCCTTTATATAGGGTCTCAGGCTTCTCGAACCTTCTCCCTTTCTCCCCAAGAAATCCCTCCAAAAATATCTTCCCCGAAATCTGAAATTTTTACCCTCCGTATGATGAAAAACAGACTAATGGAGGGAGTGAATCAAATCGAATCCAATCTAACGCTCCCCATTTTTCCATCTTTTCATCCGAAAGGTTAAAATCTGAAAATAAATCAAAGGAATGGCATGTGAGAGAGAGAAATTTTGTCAGAGGCGGTTAGAATTTTGGTGACGTGGTACAAATGGGCCCGTGTGAGTGAACTCGCCTGAGTTTTCAGGCGAGTTGGGGGTTGAATCGGGTGAGGGAGATGATGAATAGTCCTCTTGTGCCGTCTCTATGCTTCTCTAGGTTTAGGGTTCAAATGGGAAAAATTATAAATGAGGTTTTATATTAAGAGAAACGGGGTAGGTCGTTTGGCGGGTCAGCCCAGTTTGTTTGGACTGGGGTGGCAGGGAGGTGCCTGGGCTGATGGTTAATTGATTTTGAGGGTGGGGCGGTCGTTTGGGCCAAATTTGGAGATTTTGAAAATGGCTCAATTTCACCAAATAAAAACCTTTGTCTTCAATTAACTTCTTTTATTCTTTTCCTTTATTTTCTAATTTTTCCTTTTCTTTTAATTAAAATCCTACAAATTAAAAGTTCTGAATTATCCAAAAATGTGAAATTAAATTAATTAGCTAATTATAAAAATTATAAAAGCTACTTAATCCTAAATTAAACGAGAAAAAATCAATAAAAGAAAAAAGTATAAAAATGAAGCATTTTTTGTGATTTTCAATTTTTATAAAACAAATAATTACTGATTAATTCTAAAGATATAAAAATAAATCCTAAATGCAATGGATGATATTTTGATATTTTTTTTATAATTTAAATAAAACTTAAACATGCACAAAAATGCGAATAATTGAACAAAAATCCTACAAAATTCTATAAAATGGCAAATAATTAAAAAAAATTATTTTTCTTTGGTTTTATATGAGTATTTCGTATAGGGCAAAAATTGCGTGCTCACACACTAGCTAACCTTATGCCTAGCATACTACAAGAAACCAATACTATCCCTACTACTACACCACATACACACACTACCACGAACACAGACTCCCCTCCGATCAACCAAAATATAACAGTTCCACCAACTTCTAGCAAACATGCAAAGACCTTAGTATACGACCTTAAGAGAAAACACAGAAATCAACAACCAACACTTTCACTTCCCACGCCTGATAGTGAGCGGACCACCTTATCCAAACCCCACAACACCATTAAAATACACCTCACAAACTCTACCACTGGACTACCCACCAAAGTCGTGGTTAAAGATGGGTCTACAAGGGTACACTCTGGCCTTCACAATGGAACAAAACAACCAAGAAATAATTCTATTGGTCCAAAACCCAACTCACCTAACGGATATCATAACAAAGAGTATGAGACTGGGGATGGAGGCAGTCTTTTAGAACCAGTGGTCCAACACTCACACACCACTACTGCTCGACCACAACAGGGCTTCATCCTCAGCAACATCACCATGGGCACACCCACTGACACTCCCACTACACAGTCTCAATCAGATTATGGGATTGCTCCCATTCTATCCACAATACCATACGGGGATGATCTATGCCTCATGGTTCCAACACATGAATTCTTTCTTACCACCACAACCTATCATGTCTCCAACGAGCACACAGGATCCACTATCACCACTTCTGAGTCCTCCCATCACTAGTGGCGTACGCAGAACTTCTTACAAACAGTGTCACATTAAAATAAATAAACACATAAATAAAGCGTTATAAGATCATATAAACAAAAAGTATTTTAAATTCCCTAATGAAATTGTCATTAACGTTCAATACGAAGAAAGAAAATGAGGGGGTGGGGTGGGGGAGATTGTTGATATATTGAGTATTTTGCTGTAGAAGGGGAAAAAAAGAATATATTGAGTATTTTGCTATAGAAGGGGGAAAAAGAAGCCCAGTTTACTGACTGGGAGAATCGATCATGCCACCACCCTAATAAAATATAGCGTCCTTTCCATTGCACCAAAGCAATGAGTTCTGCAAGTGGTGTCATCCATTTATATTTATAAGGTTTTTAAAGTTCACACATCAGTTTTTTATATATATATATATTTATATAATTTGTTAAATTTTCCAACGAAGCAGTGTCACGTGACACCGCTTCACCCTTGGTAAATCTGCCCCGGTCCATCACTCCACCTCCATCGCCCAATGAACTAGGAGAATAAACAACGCTAGAGCTAGCACAAATAATAGAGGATATGAGGGAAACTTGTACAGAGTTTATATGGATAAGATTATATCTCTACAGCCTCAAAGAGCAGTACGCAAAAAAATTCATACTCAAATTCCCTCCAAAGCTAACAACATGCAGTGTCAACTTCAGGGCAAATACAAACTCACATGAGGGAAAATATTTCATGTCATAATCCCTTCCCTGCGACAGACCACTCCGATGATCCCTCAAACTCAAGCTCCATTGGGAGTAATGAGTGACATCACTGACCTAGATGAGTCTACCAACCCACAACCTATCATGAATTTCATTGTATGGAATTGTAGAGGTTCAAACAGTGCAGAGTTTAGAAGACAACTCCGCTCACTTTTAGATAATTATAGGCCAGTCTTAGTTGTACTACTGGAGACACGCATGCACGATCACACTGTTTTGAAGAATGATTTCAACTTCTCTCACATGGCACAAGTTGAGGCACAAGGAATGTTTGGTGGTATAGTCATACTGTGGAACGCCGAGCTTATAACTATGGAGGATCTTAACATGACCACACAGGAAGTGCACTGTATGGTCCAGGTATAGCCTAACCCTACTAAGTGGTTGTTTTCATCAATATATGAAAATTTAAAAAGCATTCATTATTCCTATAGGGGTCCTTGGTTAGTTGGGGGAGATTTTAATGAGGTAATTATAGAAAATAAAAAATTTGGTGAAAACCCTATTAATAATACAAGGGTGAATGCCTTTGCACATTGTATAAACTATTGTAAGCTAGTAGACCTAGGGTTTAAGGGAAGCCGCTATACATGGACAAATAAACTTTGTAGTGGACATACTATCCTAGAGAGATTAGACAGACACCTAGCAAATTATGGTTGGCTTCAACTGTTTCCTGAAACAGTAGTGCAATACCTACCTCGTACATACTCGGACCATTGCCCTCTACTTTTCATACTAGAACCCCACAGAACACCTAGGAATAATATATTTCGTTTTGAAAAAATTTGGAAAACACACCCTACTTTCAACACTGTAATTCAGCAATCATGGAAAAATACATCTCCAATAGTTGAAACATAATGTTGCATTTTGGAATAAACAAACTGTTGGAAATTAAAAAAAATACTTAAATTACTAGCTAGAATTAACGAAATTCAAGCTTCAATACATTACCCTACTAGCACTTTCCTTCAAAATTTAAAAATTCAACTAAAGCATGAATTAAGTGGATTACTAAAGCAGGAGGAAGACTTTTGGAAGCTAAAATCAAGAATCTTTTGGTTAAACAAAGGCGATGCTAATACAAAAATTTTCCACATGTCTACTTTACAGAGGCGTAGATGAAATCACATCAATGCTTTAAAAGATAGTGTGGAAAATTGGACTTTTGATCCAACACAAATTCACCAACAAATATTTCTATACTACAATACACCGTTCAAGACACAACACTCCCTAGGTAACAAAATGAACATTGGGTCAACACCAGTTGCTTCTTTACACTCTTATGATCAACAACAACTGGAACAACCTCTAGACTTGGTTGAAATAAAGCAAGCTCTATTCTCCTTTCAACCTTTCAAGGCACCGGGTCCTATGGACTCCATCCATATTTTTTTCAAAAATATTGGAGAGAAGTCAGTCGCTCAATTATAAATTTTAATTACACTGCTTTCAAACAAAGTAAAATTTTGGAAGAAATTAATAAAATATATTTGTGCCTAATACCGAAAATTAAAAATGCCTCTTTTATCACCCAATATCATCCTATACGTCTTTGCTATACAATATATATACTAATTACAAAATTAATTGTAAACCGTCTCAACCCTTTCATACATAAAATTAAAGGTCCAACACAGTCCAGTTTCCAACAAGGGAAGCGAGCTTCTGACAATGCAATCATTGTATAGAAAATCCTTAATCACTTCAAAAATAAGAAAAAAGGAAGAACGGGTCAGATGCTTCTAAAACTGAAAAAACTTTTGATAAGCATGAATAGTCCTTTATAAAAGACACACTCCACTACTTCAACCTACCAAACAATCTAATCTCCCTAATTATGTCTTGCATTACAACATCTTCCATATCTATATTCATAAATGGATCACCTACCAACTATTTTCAACCATCAAGAGGTGTACGACAAGGAGATTCACTATCTTCTTATATCAAATCGAATCCAATCCAATGCACCCCATTTTCCATCTTTTCATCTGAAAGGTTAAATCTAAAAATAAATCAAAGAAATGGCATGTGAGAGAGAGAAATTTTGTGAGAGGCGGTTAGAATCTTGGTGATGTGGTATAAATGGGCCCGTGTGAGTGAACTCGCCTGAGTTTTCAGGCGAGTTGGGGGTTGAATCGGGAGAGGGAGACGATGAATAGTGCTCTTGTGCCGTCTCTATGCTTCTCTAGGTTTAGGGTTCAAATGGGAGAAAAATTATAAAGGAAGTTTTATATTAAGAGAAACGGGGTGGGTCGTTTGATGGGTCAGCCTGTCACACCTCCTTTTTACCGAAGAATATCTTTTATCGACTTTTACTACACCCCGGGAAGAGATATAGTAAAGAAAGGAGTTTTTCCAATTTAAGGACAATCGAAACGGGATTTGTTTTTATTTAAAAATCAGAGTCGCCACTTGGGAGATTTATGGTGTCCCAACTCACCGGTTCGAATCCTGAATCGAAGAAGGGTTTGACTCTGTTTAACAGTCGCGAACCAAAAATCTGGGTAAGGAATTCTGTTAACCCGAGAGAAGGTGTTAGGCATTCCCGAGTTCCGTGGTTCTAGCACGGTCGCTCAACTGTTATATTTGGCTAAAATTTAATTTTTTGTACATGTTACTTAACTTGTGCATTTTTTAGAATTAATTACCGCTTTTTGTCAATTATTTCTATTTAAGAAAGTTAACGTCATTTAAGAACATGTTTTCGGATCACGTCACATGAAATGCACCCGGATCCTCGACACATTCTCATTCGACGTTTTCGGATTTGGATTTGGGTTCCATGAAATGCACACCCGTATTAGGAAGGTAAGTTTATTTAAAATCGCGCCTAAAATGGCTAACATATTATTATCTTTTGGGAAGACCGTGAAATTCGCTAAACGGCCTATCCCGTATACTAAGTATTTTAGTAAGTAATTAATGAGGGCCCCACAATTGTGTATTTTTATTTGACGAGGCTCATCTCATATTATTAGAAGGCCAATCCTAAAGCAAACTAAAACTTTTCTATTTTTTGTTTGTATCTAAAGGTTAATTAATTCACGAATATAAATTCAGTCCTCGAATTCAAGTTTGAATTCAAACAAAAGGGTAAAACCTTTTAGCTTGAACCCGCTACCTAATTCAAAACCAAACTTTATATTATGGCGTTTTAACTTTGCGAGGGCCATGGAAATTTACTAAATGGCACGCCTGGATTTCAAATTTCAAAGGGTTGTATTCAACTAAGCAAACTATGAATATTCGTAATTATCTTTAAGACTAAATCGAGATATATTGTGATTGGTCTCATAGTTATGGACAAGAATGATGGAAGAGGTGGCTAAAATTCCTTCGCACAATATAGTTTAAATGGGTAAGACAATGGTTTGTGCTTTCAGGTTGTGCAAATAGGAAAATAATTTGTCAACAAAGTTATGCTCAAGAAAATGAAAACAAGCACCTTTTCCTGTGCTTTTTGCACCTAGCATTCAAAACCGTAATTGGCAGCACAAGCACAACGATATACTGGTATTTTTTTTTAAGCCTTGACCAATCAAAAGCACGTTGGTATATTTTACCAACTTCAAGTTATTTCTTATTTACTTTATGGAGATACAAAATCCATACAATAGACAAGACATTCTATGAGGAGCATATTCAACACTGAAGTTTAGCTACCAAGGCAATAGCTCTAAACAAAACAACTGGTGATTTCATCCGAAACAGATCAATAGTGCCTTGAATTAACAGAGAAGAATTTTAAAACAAACTTGATGACTAAACAACTAAATTTACAACAGTAATTTTGAATATGACATGAACAAATAACTTGAAACAAGTTTTATAATGTCGCAATTCAACCGAAACAAAATTCTGGATCACTTTTATGCCAAAGACTAGATTCACAAAATCACCAACAACCAGAATCTTATTATAAACTCATGGAGAAGACAAGTGAATATCCACATACCTATGTGCAGAAAACAACTGAGAATCAGCTGAAAATCAGCTCATATATACAAATATAGTACCCCAAATAGCACAACTCAAATCCCTTACTGAATGTGCAAATATGTGCCAAATCATTCTGGTGAAACAATGAGACTTATCCAAATTAATTAATTAGCACATGAGGGAAACTGAATGACAATGATTTAGACTGATCGGACAGTCCATAAACTCACAGAGGAAGCTCACTTCAGTTAGAAACTAATAATTCAAGTCACGTTTCTCATGTTAGGAAGCTACTACAAGAGGTTTACTCACCAATTTAAAGGAATCACTAGTCTTATCTACTTGAAGTTCATACTTTCTTATCTCAAATTCATAATATCAAATTATCGTTTACCAAAAATACTCATATGAACTCTTGCCAATCCCAATTTCATTCAAACGTCATTTAACCAGCAAATTAAACTCAAACACAACAAACCAAGGACGGAGCTGAAACGGAACCTATGAACAACGACCCCGGCAGATTTCTTTTAACTGATTAGCGATCACAAAACCAAGCAGAACTCATATAAACACATGAAATATTAGTACATCAGAGCTGCTGCAAGCCAACAGTGCAGAATTTTAAGCTAAAAGTTGTGCAAATAGGTTGCTGATACAGTGCAAACAGGGCAGTCTAACTCAATTACTCGAAGTTCAGAACAAATTGCTTACATTAGAGTCCCTAACAGCTACTATTGCCTAATCTGCATTCGATAACAGTCCCCAAAATATTTAATCAAAAGTAAAATTATATCATCAACAAGTAGTTTATGCTCGAACTCAGATTTCAGCTACAATGCATCAGAGAAACCGACACAATTCAAACAGACTTTACCTTAAAAATTTTCAGCTAGTCACAAATCAATAAGAAACTAAATTCGATCTTACTAATTTAATAATGAACTAAGCATACAAGTTATTTAGCACTCAAACTTCAGCCAAACCAACAGAGGATCAAACAAGCAGGCTTCAACTTTTAAAACCTTCATGAATGTATCTCAGTGCTTAGATTTAACGAAAACAAATAAGACGAATTTACGCGACCACAGCTATTACATCAGTGCGTATAATCACTCGTCCAACATAAACAAAAATTTAAGATTCGCCAGAAAACTCGACGACATAAACTGCTCATTCACATCGCAAACAAGAGAAGTGTTACTGATTCATAATTCTAACAACCAAAACAGAATAGGAGAAGCAAACGAACCTGAAAATAAGCTTTCGATTAATAGAAGCTCGACAGTTACAGCAAATGATTCAAGTCGAATCTAATAATCTTTAATAAGAACTGTCCGTGAAAATTGTTAAGAAGAAAACAGAGGATGTCAACTGGAATCCAAACAACAACAGCGATAAGCTCGAAAATCAGCTCCGATTCAATCGAACTCCATGCGAACGGAAGAAGAACAATCAGTGAACTTAAAATTGAAAGCCAAATCTAAACCAAAATTTTTCTCTGAGTTTTTCTTTTGAGATTTTCCTTTGGAATCTCCGACCTCTCTGAAAATCTTCTCTCAAATCTTCTCTAAAAT